>PVKS010008098.1:0-37406 GCA_004027875.1 Aplodontia rufa
CACCTCTCCTCTCCACCCTCCCCACTGCCTGCATATCTATGGTTGCCCTAGATTATGAGTTGCTCTTTGGTGGATCTAATTCACGAGTTTGACTACCTTTCACCCTACTCTGGCTTTAGCTCCAGCTTCCACCAATGAGGGAAAGCATTCAACCCTTGAGTCTCTGGGTTTGGCTAACTTTGCTCAGCATGATTTCTTCTATTGCCATCCATTTACTTTCAAAGGCCACAATATTGTTGTTTCTGATTGCTGAGTAGAACTCCTTTGTGTGTGTGTGTGTGTGTGTGTGTGTGTGTGTGTGTGTGTGTGTGTAATGCATCAGAATTCATTCATTCAGTGTAGGGGGGCATCTGGGTTGATTGCATAATTTAGCTATTGTAAATTGAGCTGCTATGAACATAGCTTTTGCTGTGTTGCTGTAATGTGCTGATTCTAACTCATCTGGGAAAATATCCAGAAGAGGGAGAGCTGAGTCATATAGTGGATCCATTCCTAATTTTTGAGGATTCTCCACACTGCTTTCCACAGCAGCTGTACAAATCTGCAGTTCCACCAGCAGTGTGCTAGTGTTCCTATCTCCCCCAAACCCCTCCAGCATCTGTAATTTGTATTCTTCATCTTTGCCAATCTGACTGGAGTGAGGTGAAATCTTAATGTAGTTTTTATTTTCATTTCTCTCATTACTAGTGTTTTAGAACACTTTCTCATGTAACCATTGGTTTTCTGAATTTCCTTTGTTGAGAAGTTGACCCATTTATTGACTGAATTGCTTGTGTTTCTTGTATTAAGTATTTTGAGTTCTTTGTAAATTTTGGATATCAGTCCCCTGTCAGAGGAACCACAGGCCATGATGCTCTCCCATTCTGTAGGTTCTCTTGACAGTTCTGATCAGTTCCTTGGCTGTGCAGAAGCTTTTTAGTTTAATGGCATCCCACTCATTGATTTTTTACTTTAATCCTTTTGTTTTAGGAGCCTTGTTGATGCTTCCTCATTCTTCAACGGAGGTGTGAAGGTCAAACCTGGCACCCATTCCAGGAAAATGAGCTCCTCTTCCCCGCTCCTTGGAAGTGGAAAAAGTATTTATTTAGATCTTCATGGCCAATACTCAGTCACCACTCCTGGCTACAAGAGTTGCTGGATAAGGTAATCTTTCAATTGAGTGATCTCACAAAGTAGTATTTTAGTGGGAGGGAGGAAAAGATGCTGCATGGCCCCCAGCCTGCTGCAAGTGGTAGAAGGTGCCATTTCGAACTCCATGAAACTGGTTTCTGAGTCCTCAGTCAGCTCTGATCTTGGATGGGTTGAGATGGGGGTGTTGCGTAAACTCCTTGGCACCCTTGAGTTAAGCAGAAGCCAGATGTTTCCTCTGGCAGGGAAGGGATTCCTGCCTCTTGTGCTGATTGCAAAAGACCAGCAGTTTTCTAGCACTTTCTGCTAAGATAATCTTACCAATATGAACCACTGGTGAAACTGGGCCGCTCTGGCCAGGCTGTGCTCTTCCTTACCCCAGGCTGTAGGGTACGGTCAGCCAACTCCTAAGCTAGCCTACTTGCAGGCCTACTCCTGCTCTGTGGCCATACTACCCCCAGGCTCGAGAGCACAGGGTCGCCCTTCCCTGATGTTACCTCGGATATGGGCCTACCAGCTTTCCGGAGGTTCTTTCATGGGCTGCCCTGCTTGGTGTTAGGGGGTGCTACAGGCTCTGCTTTGGATTTAGGAAATCACTATTGCCAAACTGGATGCCAGTAAAGGCTGATTCCAGGGGTCACTCAGGATGGCCTCTCCCCATGGTCAAGGTACAGCTCCAAGGCGGGGTGGGCTGGGGTTGCCAGCTCTGCCCACAGTGAGATGGGGACCAGGCTCTAAGCAGAGCGTTCCACCGAGGGCCCTCTACTCACCTTCCCTGCCTGCCCCTGTTGGCAGCCCTGTCTTTACAGTCCCTGCCAGCCTGAGAGAAAGTCTCCTCACCCTCCAAGGGCGGCCACTGGAGCAAGGATGCAGCCCAACACTGGCCCTGTGTCTGCCTCTGCAGTGCTGCCGAATTTAGCAGCCTGAGCGGGTGGTCACCTCAGCCTTTGTCTAGTTTCCCTTGGCCTCAGGGATATCTATGGGCTGGTAGAGGTGGTTTGTGAAGGATCCTGGAACCTCAGCCAACTCTAACCTTTTCATGAGAAAAGGAGCCAGCAGGAGGGACCCTTAGGTGGAACTCAACCCTGCCACCATCCAGGGTTCATGATAACAGCCTCCCTCCCACCCCACTTGGCAGATGCTGTCTCTGGGCACCCGTGTGTCCCACGACCTGGAACATCAGCACATTGTAGGTGCTCCTTGTACACTGGATGAGCACCCTGGAAAGGGTGAATGGGTGGGGCCAGATGACGAGCAAGTCATTTGCCTTGAGTACCAGGCACCATGAAGGAATGAAAAACTCTTTGGAAAAGATATTTACATCATCCTTATTTATGTGTGTGTTTATTCATTTATCATTTATATTGTCTTAGAAAGGATTTGAGAGATCTTGCAATATTAAGACCCATATAAAAGAAGTGAAAAAATAAAACCTGCACAAAATAAAGACCACTTTTAAGCAGAAAATATGTGCGCAGCCAGGGCTTAGACTGAAGTTGCTCCTACCTCTGAGCTGCTCCTTCAGCTTAAGGGTCCTGGCGCTAAAGCAGAAGGTGAAAGGCAGCTTCCCAAGCAAACTCTGGCGCAGCCTGCGGGGGGGTGGGTGGGGGCATGAGCCCAGGCCTCCTCCTTCACTGGCTGGTGGTGTCCTTGGGCCCAGGGCCTCCTTCTTTACTGGCTGGAACCGTCCTTGAGCCCAGGGCCTCCTCCTTCATGGCTGGACGTGTTCTTGCACCCAGGGTCTCCTTCTTCATTGGGCTGGGAGCATCCTTGCACCCAAGGCCTCCTCCTTGACTGGCTGGTTGCATCCTTGTGCCCAAGGCCTCCTCCTTCACTGGCTGGTTGTGTCCTTGTACCCAGAGCCTCCTCCTTCACTGGCTGGAGGCATCCTTACCAGCAGCTTGGATTGCCAGGAGGATCCTCAGTGGGCACTCACAGCAGCCGGTGCGAAATACTTAGTACACTGGTTCCCAATTGTAGCCACAAAGGGCTCTGGGGAGCGCATGTCCCCAAGAATGCACAATGGCATATTGAGGTTTGCAGATTTATTTGCCTTGTTAAAATAACAGAATGGTTTCAGGAGAGTCACCCATAGGGCTCTGAGTAAGAGCGGATCGCCCATTTGTCCCAGCGACTCTTCCTGTGTTGGAGTCACACTGGGATAGGAGGGTGCCCAAGGCCTTCAGTGCTCGCAGATGCTCCTCCTTCTAGCACCCGAGAGTGCACTGGCCGCCGAGGAGCTGTCAGAATGGCCTGTTCGCAAGCACTAGCTCCCCGTGCCAGGGAGGGAGCCTCTGCTGTATGGAGGAGGAGCCCCCTGAGTAATGGTCCTCTAGTGGGTCTCAGCGTGTGACTGAGGGAAGATATGGGACCTAGGGAGCCATGAAGAAGGGAGGAAGGGTTGCAAGGTGAGGAGCTGCAGGGGCTCACTGGGCCTGTGGAGTGGGACTGCTTGCCATCATGGGCCTGGCCAGCAGGAGGACCTGTGAGGGTGCCCACCTGCAGCCAGAGCCCCTCCCTCAGGAGTGGTCATCCTGTTCCCTCCCAGAAACAGCACTGCAGAGGTTCTGCCTTTGCTCCACAGTCTACTAAAGGGCCATTACTCACTGTCTCCCCGAGGCTTTCCATCCTCCAGGGACAGCTCTGGCAGGACAGCATGAGCAGCAATGAGATGGGGCCGCCATGGGTGCTGGAGCCCGGGGCACGGGCTCACTCAGTCCTGCCTCTTCTTCTGCTCAGGGGAACAGGCTTAGCTCGGTGCACAGCTGGAAGAACGGGAGGTGAAGGAGAGGTGCAAGAAATCGGATGCGTCTCATTTTGACCCAAGACTGTTTCCTGTTGCTTTAGGCCAACATCCCTTCCACCTGATGACCCTCCAGGATTTGAAGGTGACAGTCACCTCCTGCCCCCCAAAATATGTTTCAGTTTAGTATCCGCAGGCCTTTGATTGCGCTTCAGTGCTGAGTTGTCTGTGCTCCTTCTGGTCACAGGGCATGGGGACAGCAGCAGCAATGGCAGAGGTCCACCTGCAGCTGTTGGTCTGAGCATTGTACAGAATGAAATCCTGGAATCCTCATATGCAAGCCAGATGTTGCTACACACTGCCATGTGACAGATGAGAAACTGAGGCATAGAGAGGGTGGGGCAGTGCACTGGTCACAATAAGTAATTGTCAGAGCAGGTATGAATCCGGTCAGCCAGTTTAGGAAAGGGGCAGACAGGTGTTATTCCTGGTGCCAGGCATTTGGCTGGTTCCTTCCACACTTGACAGTTTGGGGTGATTGGGGAACCCTCATGTAGATGGTGAGCAGCTGGAGGGTTTCAGACTGTGGCCGTTCCCAAGCCACTACATGGCAGACCTGGGACCTCTGCATTCCTGGTCCAGGTCAGGGCTTCACCACGGTCCCCACCCCAGCCTCTGGCCCAGTGCTTCATTGTGGCAGCACAGTAGGCCCAGCTGGCACTGGGTTCTGCCAGGAAGGTTCCCACCATTCCCAGCCATCTGATCTTCAGAAGCATGCTACATGATTCTGGTGTGCTGTCAACTTGAGAATCCCTCTAGCTGGGTTGGGAATGCCCCACGGCAGGCCTTCTGTGTGCCCTTCCAATATGCATGAACACCTCCAGTGGCAGGGACCTTGCTTCTCTCAAACTGCAGAGCCATCTTCCCTGGGGGTCTAGCCCCGCTGATCCTGCATGGTAGCCATCCTCTTCCTGTCTTGGATCCGCTTCCCACCCTCTTCTGCCCAGCCCTGTCCCCTGCAAAGCTGGTGTCTAGGGCTCCTGGTGGAATCCAGCGGGAGGCCCCAGGAGACACTAGAGTTTCTGTTGATGTGCAGGTCCCCTCTCCCTCTTGGCCACTCTCCTCCACCATCACCCTGCTCCTGACTGGCTCACCCCCTCATGGCTCTGGATTCTTCCCAGGTCAGAAAACCCCTTCATGAGCCTCTCAGGCTGGGCTGGCAGTGCCTTCTGCCCCTCCATAGCAGCTCAGCCGGATGCTTGGCAGGAACTTGGGCGTGGAACCCACGGAGCTTCCTTCCACACTCATTGGCCAGGTGACTCAGTTCCTGCCCACCTATGCAGCGGGAATCACCTCAGGACCTCAGGCTGACTTTTCCCAGTGCGCGTTTGTGCACATCTAATAAGGCAACCAGAGTTATTTTCTTGCAAGCTCACGGTCTGTGAGAGCACAATTATCAGTTTTTACTGCTGTTGACTTTCAGACGCCTGAACAGAGGACAAATACACCCAAAGTGTTCACATGCCAAAACTACGCTGGTTTTTTCTTTCTCAGATAAAACGCGTTCCACTCTGCATTTGAGTCAGGCGCTGAGCCAAGGGCTGCCCTTGATCACTTCACTCGATGCTGAGCCTTCTTGGGTTAAGTAGAATCGCTGTCACCCTTTTCACGTGAGAGGAAGCCAAGGTCTCACAGTTGGCAAATGGGCTGCCCAGAGTCACACGCAGGTCCCATCCAGACACAGCCCAGAGGTCCTGCCCTCCTGGCTGGTTGTGCTCTGGACCTGTGCAGGCCACTGCTCAGCTGAGGCCCAGTGCAGGCTCAGTGCAGAGCAGGACAGATGGACCGGCCTTCCGGCACTCAGCCTCGCTCCTGCCTGTTCCTCTGCCGCCGCTGCTCTGTTCTGGGCTATGAAGATGCATGGGTTTGATTAGGTTGGGCCCAAGCCCTGATTCATCATCATCTGCACACCTTTCAGCAAGCCCCATGTGTTTTAAGAAGAGTGGGCTTGCTGTCAGGCAGCATAGTTCTGATAGGAAGAACACGCAGCACTGCAGAATCGATCCAGGAGTTGGAGTCTGGCTCCTTTCAGAAGCTCCCCAGGCAGGGTCTTGAGGGCAGGACGACCAGGCTGTAAGGATGAATGATGACCTGGGTGCAGCACTGTGCTGGGAGCTGCGCGGGGACTGGAGGTTCTCAAGGTTCAGCGGGATGCAGGCTGCAGGGCTCCCTCCCCGTGTGGGAGGCGAGCACAGGGAGACAGGGAGGCTCCAGGAACCAAGGGGAAGATTCAAACTGATTGATGGGAGGATCCCTGGATCGCTCCATGTCTAGCAGCCACCCCCTTACCTGTGCCTAGCAGGTGGGGGTCAGGCACAGACATGGCCGCAGCATGGCTGCGGGGTCCCCTGGTGGAGAAGAGAAGACTCAAGCTCTGTGACACAGCAGCAGATGCACCCAGGGGTGGGAACAGCCTTCCTTCCCCAGGTGCCTGCTCGAGATCCTCTTAGACCTTTGCTCAGGTGCACCACCTGCTCAGGTGCATGGCCCTGACTTACTGCACTTGGCTAAGCCACCGCTTTCCAGGAACAGTGACACTTACTGACCCTTCTGAGGTTTCAGAGCATCTAGTCAATGAGGCCTTTCTTTGAAGTAGGAGTATCCCCACATTATCTGGGTGAGGCAGTTGAGGCACAGAGAGATGACGCACCAGAAGTTACTCAGCTAGTAAGTGATTCAACAGGATTCAAGCTCAGGCCGCCCTTGCCAGCACCCGGCCATGCAGTCCCTGACTCCCCAGGGTTTCTCCCAGGGCTGCCTGCACCAGGAAGGCCTCTTGAACCCTCAGGTGAGGCGGGGGCCCTCCTCAGTTCCGGTTTGCTCCATTGTCTGTTTCTACCATCCAGCTGAGAGCTCCCCTGGGGAGGTGGCAGCATCTGAGGCCAAGCTGAGTGCCCGCAAGGGTGGCCCCTATGCTGTTTAGTGTAGTACTGGGCAAGTTGCTCCCGCTCTCCAGTCTGACTGATCTTCAGGGAGAAAAGCAACAGGATAGGTAGGTAGATAGATGTGATAGACTGATAAAGGATTTATCAGGGCAATTGCTCCTGTGATTATGGAGGCTCAGAAGTCCCAGGAGAGGCCATCCAAAGCAGGAGAACCAAGGAAGCTGCAGTTCAGCAGGATCCCAGTCCAAAGGCCTCAGAAACAGGGAAATGTCATTTCAGTCCAAGGCTCGAGGCCAGGGAAGCTGGGGGTCCCTGGTGTGAGTCCTGAAACACAAAGGCAAGAGAGGTCGGAGTTCTGAAGTCCAGCAGGAGAACAGAGGTGGCAAGCTCAGGAGGAAAGAGACCAAGAATTCTCCTTCCCCTCTCTTTGCTCCTTCTGGGGTCCCCAGCAGATTGACTGGTGCCACCCACGGGGAGGAGGGTCTTCCCCTTCCACCGACACACACTCTCCTCTGGAAATGCCTGCAAAGACTCACGAGTATTGCTTTGCCGGCTGCCTCTAATACACCTTAATCCAACCGAGTTGGCACACAAAATTATCCACCACACTGACCCCTGGGGGATGACGAGGGCCGCAGGGATAATGGCTGCAGAGCTCTTGGTGCACGGAAGGCATCTAGGAGCTGCTCCACGCCAGCCCAAGAGAGGTGAACGAGGTCCTTTCTCAGCGAGCTTCAGCTGCAGCACATCCGCCAGCTGGCACTGCCCCCCACACCATGCAGGCATCCTCTGTGGCTGTAATCTCTCAATTACATGTGGGGATCCCGGAGCTGTGCTGGCAGTAAGTGTGCTGTGAGGAACTTCTTGGAGGAAGATACCTCCTAAATCACTCAACCACGATGGAGCTTGAGCTCCTGAAGGCCCACACTCACTCACACTCAACGTGTTCTATGAGCTCCAGCTGCGAATCCATCCTGCATGGAAGCTGCTGTGACCATCGTGAGTGCTGGAGAGCCTGCGGGTCCGGGCCAGATCCTATCCGTGGGCCGCTGGCTCCAGGGTGTCAGGCCTAGCAAGAGGCTTGGGTGATGACCTTCTTCAGCTTTCAGAGCAAACAGCATTGTGCTCACTTGACCAAGGCAGCACATTAGGCTGAGAGAGGTTGAGGAACTTACTGAGGGGCATGCACCCAGCAGCTGTCCAAACTCGGGTGCTGAAGTTCCAGTCAAGTCCAGTGCTTAGGGGGTTCCTCTCTGAGAGCCAGCTTAGGGAGAGGCAGTGCCATGGGTAAGAGCTGAAAGCATCTTTCTTTTCTTCTTTCTTTAAAGAGAGAAGGATAGTGAGTGAGTGAGAGAGAGAGAGAGAGAGAGAGAGAGAATCAATTTTTATTGAGGTTTTCACATGGCTTTCATTGCTCTGACACTTAGTTGTGTACGTGGGTTGCTGGGGTTTGAACTCACATATTTGCGCATGCTGGGCAAGTGCTGTAACCACCAAGCCACTGCTCCGGCGCCTGAAAGCATGTTTCTGCAGCACCCACCCCAAACCCTGGCACAAGCTGGGCATTCCACCAACACAAGTTTTGCTGGCACAGTCGTGAGGGTGCCATGCCAGTTCGTGACCTGGCAGTGTCCTTTCACCTATCTGGATCCCCATTTCCTCATCTGTAAAATGGATGAGACTAAAGTTCACACTTCCTCTGGCTCCAACACTGGACGGCTCTGGTCTGTCCTGTGAGGCTCTCATCCTCTGATAAGTAAAGCCCAGCAGGGCACGATGAAGTCCCCATGCAGTAACTGCAGGCATTCAGTTGAAAATCATCATAAAATCAAGAGGCACTTGCAGAGCGTTCAGGTGAACACCATTCATTGTCGCAAATTGGAAATTCCAAAGCCCCAAACAACTTGACACTTCTAGAACGGAGGTCACCAAAAAATGGCCTGCCTGAATCAGCCTGCAGCTTGTTTTCAGTGCAGTGTGTTGGGCCCGTGGGCATGCCTGTATGTCCACCTACCGCCAGTATCTGCCTTTGTGCAGCCGGCTCAGCAGCTGAGACAGAGCCCAGGTGGGGAGAGGGGCGCAAAGGCTAAAATACTGACTGTCTTGAAATATTACAGTTGTCCACCTTTATCCAGTTTTGCTTTCGTGGCTTCATTTATATAAAAACAGTTTAAAAATATTTGAATGGAAAATTCCAGACATAAACCATTCTCAAGTGCTGAACTGTGCACCTTTCTGAGCAGCATGGTGAAATCTTGCATTGTGCGGCTCCGTCCCACCCAGGACGTGGCTCATCCCTTTCTTCAGAGAATCCATCCTATATGTGCTATCTGCCCACTTAGTGGATATCTCAGTTTAAGAGTGGTGATGCTGGCAATTTTATTACAGCTCATAATTATAATTGTTTTATTTTATGATTAGTTTTTGCTCATCTCATACGGTGGCTAATTTATAGACTAAACTTTATCATAGGTGTATACATATTTTTAAAAAGCAGTATAGTCATGCATTACTTAATGACAAGTGAGAAGTGTTGTTAGATGATTCTGCCCTTGTGTGAACATCATAGTGTACACACAAATACTAAGAAGGCCACCCCATCGTCAGATGACGCCATCTTAAGGGACCACCGTTGTGTATGGTTATGCAGTGCGTGGCTGTGGATTAGGGCTCAGGACTGTGTGCAGTCAGGCCTTTATTAGGGTCTTGGAGCATATTCCCTGTGGATAAATGGGAGCAACTAGTGTACTATTTTACAGACATTTATTAACCCTTGTTCTAGAAGACGCAGTTGACTTAGCCATATATCATCTCATGGGTGACCCTTTTCCTGCATCAGGCTTCACTGGTACCTTCTGAGGATCTTCTACCTTGAGTTTCAGGCCTACCAACTTACATCTTGTAGTTCCCTGAGCAGTGACACCTTTGACCTGTGTTCCTGTGCTGATTCTGTGCCCCGGGTCTGACCTCCCTTCCTCGCATCCTTCCCTGGTCTTCTCCCACTCAGCCTCTGTCAAACCACCCTTCACACTGCTAGGCTGTTTCCAGCCTTGGGGCCCATCCTGCATGCCCCCTTCTCTGGCATGCAATGTCCTGCATCAATTGTGGAGTTTCTTCTTCCTTTTCCATTGGCCTGTGGGCTCTTGGAGGACCAGACCCTTGTCTTATGGGGTCCCTGAGGTTTATCCATGCCCCAGACAGTGTCTAACAAACAGTAGTAGAATAATGACAGCCACCCAGGCCTGAGCACTTGCTTAATTCTGACTTTTCAATCAATACTTCAAAGTATTAAGGCTACAGTAGTGGCTCAGCAGTTGGAGCACTTGTTTGACATGCGTGAGGACCCAGGTTCAAACCCCAGCACCACGTACACAACTAAGTGTTGGAGAAACAAAAGTGAAATGAAAAAATAAAAATTGATTCTATATTTTTCTCTCTCTTTCACTCTCTTATTTTCTCTTAAAAAAAAAAAAAAGATGGCTAGTGGGTTAATGCAAACCCATGAATAGCATTTCAAAGCCAAAAGTGCAGTCGAGGACAATCTCATCCCCAGTTCCATGACTTGTTGTGAACTGGAAATAGCCAGGCCTTTCCTTGGCACCAGGAGAACCTGAGTGTGTGCTTGGGAAGTGGGAACCTCGGACATCTTAGAAGGCAGTTTATTTCAGCAAGAAGGAGGAGGACTCCCAGATAATCCCGAGGAAGATCGGGGTGTTTCGCTCCAATAATCCCAACACGTTTGAGAATTTCAAAATCTTAGAACAGAAGGGAGCGTGGAGATTTGAAGTATTTTTGAGTGGTACCTTTTACCTGCTCCTTCCCAATGCTGTGATGGAGTGGTCCTGGCTGCCAACCCCTTGCCTGCACCATCCAGTTGACATGTCATGGCTCCAGCTCAGAGGCTTTTATCACTAGCGTGTGTTTGTGTGCATGTGCGTGTGCAAGAGAGATAGAGATTGAGCAAGAGAGAGAGAAGTATCTCTTTTCCTTCACTCTGTGCCTTCTCTAACTTATCCATACATCTCCAGACATTGTATGTGCGGCTTGATATTGCCTTTCAAACACTTCACATTAACTGTGCACCCTGGACATGTTCTGTAACTGGTTTCTTTGCACCTGGGACTCATCTGAGTTTGTGTGTTTCTCTGTTACACCGTGGTTGTCTCCTCTGAACCTTCTGTTCACGATTATTTATTGCATGAGTACACCATAATGTCCATATCTAAGAAAGAAAGAAGGTATTGATGGCTTCCAAAGCTTCCCTGCATGTCTCTCTTGGGGGTCTGTTGACAGTCACTCTAGTCACAGGCAGGGGCTCTGCAAGAATTGGGGATTCAGTCCCCTTGCCTCCTCTTGCTCCACGACGTCTGTCTCACCAGAGACACGCTGAATGCTTTGTTCATATGAGTAAGAGGGAGGGGGTCACCTTTAAAAGAAGAAGAGGGGAGCCCTCTGAAGTCTCTGCTGGCAGAGAAAGGCTAGTGGCAGAGGCCTGGCCTGTGTTTCTTTGTCTCTACCTATGTCATGAGGTCTTCCCCACCTGAGCACCACCACAGAATTTAAGGTCTAGGACTCAGCATTGGGTCCCCTGAGGCCCCAGGTGAATTCTGTCCCTTCTGCTCTGAGGTCTGGGGACCAGAATTCTATGCAAACACTTGGAAAGAGTTCCCAGAGAAGGGAGCACAAGTCCAATGGAAGGTAATGACTGTCCCCTAAAATTCCACAGCTAATCCGCAGCCGCCTGTTCCATTCATTCATTTTGTTTTGTTTGTTTTTGGTACAAATCTTGACTGAGGAGGGAGGTAGGGGAAAACCCATCAAATGCTGGTTGTCAGTAAATGTCAGGGAAAAGGCCCATCAGCAGAAAGCACCCGGCAAGTCGGGGTTTATTTATTCATTTTCTCATGTGCTTAGCTCTGGTTTGAATTTCCAAATTCATTTTTCAATTTCATTCTCAGTGTTGGTTGCGACATGCGGGATGTAAGTAAGTAGAAGGAGAGAAAGTCAATGTTCAATCAAGGTTTCGTGGGGACATGTGACTTTATTTTTAAGAGTGACAAGGGCACAAATGAAAAGAAGAAAACATGAAAGCAGGGTTGGATGGGTGGCTGGAGCATTGGGCACGTGTGTTAATAATGAAAGAGAGGAGTCTCAGCATTGGCATTTTGCTTGTGCTGGGGAAGTCAGATGTGGGGTTTTATCTCAATCTATGATTTTTAGCTTGAGCCAAACACAAGTGTGGGCCGACACTGGCTTTTTCATGATTCAAACTAGTTTGCAGTGATTGTGTGAGTACTGGATTACTGTCTGCTTCCTGGGTTCATCTGAGGGCTCCACAGGGACAACACAAGAATGTCTGTCTTTTCTGTACTGAGACTAACAGGCATCTGGTAAACAGTAAATGCTTGTTCAAGAGGCCATCAGAGGAGTACAGAGTGACCCAAGGAATGGGCGTCACTGGCTGCAGGGTGGCAGGGCCCAATCCGCCTGCCTGAGCCAGGGCTCTGGAATGGAGGGGGCAGCAGTCAGTAGGCTGATGGAGGACCCGACATCTCAGAGGGACTTGTGGATGCATCGAGCCCCAGGAGCAGAACAGGGGTGGGGCAGCTAGTGGGTCATGCATGAGAAGCCAGGAGGGCTTCCTGGAGGAGGCGGGACTCCTGCGTGGTCCTCATCACTCTACTGAGCCCTTCCTTGCTGGACTCATTTCCCCAGATATCATGCTTCATCACCTCTGTCCACAAGAAAAAAGACAGATTGTGGAAGGGGAGCCTCAAGGCCTAGGGTGACCAGCTCCCTCCGAGCTCCACCCACAATGCTGTCATCAGCCTGGGGTCTGACGCTTCTACTTTCTTATGATATTCATGGTTTTTAATTAATAACAGGTCTCCAGCTTCATTGCAGTATAATTGGCAATACATAGTCAAGGTGTGCAAGGTGATATTTTGATATATGGAACCAGCGTGGAGTTTACCAATTAATCACTAATTCACGCGTCCGAGACCTCATATAGCTGTCTTCGTTTTGGGTGAGACACTTAACATTGACTCTTCCAGCAAAATCCAGATATGTCGTGTGTTGTTATTAACGGGCCCACCGTGCTACACCACGGACCTCAGAGTTCACTCACTGCACAAGGCAGTTCATAGCCTTTGACCACAACCCTCCCACCCAACCCCAGTGCTGGCCTGCTCCTTCCTACTGTCACCATCGGTTCCCCGCATTAGATTCAGCCTGTGAGTGGCATCGTGTCTTTCTGTATCTGGCTCGGAATGCCTTCGAGGTTCTTCCGTGTTGTCGCAGATGGCGGGGTTTTCTTATGATCAATAATATCCTGTTGTCTATGTACCGCCATTGCCGTATCCATTCGTTTGTCAGCGGACACCTGTTTGTCTCCCTATCTTGGCTGCTATGAATAATCCTGCAATGAGCAAATGTACGAGAAACTCATGCTGCTCAATTGCAAAATTAAAAGTAAAATAAAAGAATCCAATCAGAAATGGGCCGATATTTGTGTCATGAAAGGCATGTGACAGGAGAGAGAGGTGGGGCTCAGAATGCGCAGGAACGGTCCCTGGGAGAAGGAAGCAGCCAAGCCTGCGGGTGCGCCTGGGCGGGGTGGATGCTGTGGATCTGCACTCCGTGCTCTGCTTCCCTCGGGATGGCAGGCCCTGCAATCATTGCTGCAGGTGGAGATGTTGTTGCTTACCACGTCAAGCAGATCAATTAGCCAATCTCCACGGCTGCGGCTCTCCGCAAACATCGGTCACCTGGCAATTATTTCCTTGCTGATCTCTTTAATGTCTCTTTTCCCTGGTGACCTTGTTTGAGGTAGGGACCAGATGACCTGCGGCAAGGAGTTTCGTGCCTCAGGGGCTCTGGGATGTGGATGGGGACCTGGATGGATCACAGTGGAGCTTTCTGAATTGCCAAGAGGGAAGGGCAGGCCACGGTGGGCCAGGGGCCAGGGTGACAGGCAGGAGACCCAGGGCAAGCCCTGCTCCACACCTTGGCATTAGTGGACTCTTCCCTAGCCTGAAAATGCTGATGATAACCGTTAGCCCTGCCACCGCTCAGGGGCTGGGAGTGCTTAGGAGGTGATGGTTGAGGAGCAGATAAAGGGTGGAGGCGTCTCAAAGGTCAGCGTGCACACAGATCACAGGAACCTTGTCACAGGGAGCTTTCTGAGCCAGGAGACCCTGAGATCTCGCATTTCAAGTGAGGCTGGCACTGTTGACCAGGGGACCACATCACATAGCCAGGGCCTGAAGCCCTGTGTGGATGGCAGGGAGGAGGGACAATTTGGTGAGACAATGAGGTCCCAGAGAGAAAGTTCACTAACATAAAAGCAAAAGCACAAAGTGGGGCCCACAGGGGCAGAGAGCGGAGGGGAGCGGGGCCCTGGGCTTGCTGCCACGAGCACACAGGCCACAGGCTGGGGCTGTGCTTTCCAGATACTCTGGTGCCCCAGGGTTGTGACACTTGGTGGACCAGGGAGGGAGATGCCCCTGTGCTATGTCACCTTGACCAAACTGGCCCTAGAGATGAGGTCCTATCGGAGCAGGTCCCAGAGGGGCTAGGGCCAGGCTCCCTCACGGAGGCTTCTGGTGGCCTGTGCTGTTTTAGGTTATGCTTTCAGTTTGTCCCAAGGCTGGGAGCCAGCAACCTCATGGTAGTCAAGGCCAGACGCACTCTCAAGGTCATAGCATTAATTGTGAGCATGCATCCACTTTGATCTGTACATAAAGGGGACATGTGGAAATGGCTCTGGGGGAGGAAGACACAAAATGGAACTGGGGGGGTTGCTGAAGCTGGGACTGTGGGACTGCCAGTGGCCGTGGCTGCCTCTGAATAGAGGATGAGAACTATTTGTATCATGCCTTACATCTTCCTTCAACTACTGGATCCTCAGACCCTGTCCCCAGGCTTGAGCCTACCCTCACGCCTACAGGTCCCTGTCGCAGGGTCACACAGTAAGGTTGGGCAGAGCCTGGACAGGATGGGAGCCCAGGCTGTCTGGCCCCAAGCACGTGGCATCTCTTCATGGGGAGTCAGGGGGAAGGAGGATGTACGTGCCAGGTTCTCTTCCAGGGCCCCAGGCTTGGAGCCCTGTTTCCCCTGTGTCGCTCTGCCTCTCTCTTCTTCCCTTCTGCTGGTCCTGAAGACTCAGCCCAGTTTTTCTGTGTATTCAGAGCATCCACCGACTGCATCCGTAGTGTCCTCTGCCAATGGGCCTGGCTGCAGGTCAGTGTGGCCTCCTCAGCAGGGCACAGGACCATTTTGGTGAACCCTTCTTACTGCCTCCCTGAAAACAGGCCAGAGACCAGACTCAGAAGCAGTGTGAGCATGGTGGATGCCCCAACCATCCCCACTCGAGCCTCATTTCCCATGGGTCACAGGACAAAGTGACGCCAGTGGGTGTGAGTGGACTGGGTGACCTCTGTGGCACACCTTTAAAACAGGAAACTGCTTGCCTCCCAAACCTGATGCTCCCTCCGTCCTCCAACTGGGACTCTGGGTATTAGACAGCTTTTATGCTGCTACAACCAAAATGTCTGAGAGGAACGATTTCAAGGCTGAAAGGTCTTAGGCCATTCACAGCTGACTTCATTCCTCAGGGCTCCAGCTGAGGCAGGACATCATGCGGAAGAAGGTGGTGGAAGAAGCAGCTCAAGGAAACACAGAGCTCTGCTCAACAAAGACAAAATATATACCCCAAAGGCATGTCCCCAGGGACCCACCCCCTCCAGCCAAACCCCACCTGCTTTCAGTTACCGCCCAGCTAATTCCTACTAGGGGATTACTTCACGGATTGGGTGAGGCTCTCATAACCCAATCACTTCACCTCTAAATCTTCTTGCATTGTCGTACACACGAGCTTTTGGACCGTAATATCAGACGTGTCAGAGTAAACTACCTTTTATCAGGTAGGTGACAGTAGTCTTTGGAAACAAGGCAAAGCCACAGGAGAGATGGTCCCCAAGCCATGGAACTCTGTGTGGAACTTAACTGTGTCCGCCTGGATCACTCACCTCCAGCACAAGAGAGAAGGGCACCCTTGTTTGACTGGTTGTCTCTGGGCCTCTTTGTCATAGCAGCTTAGACTGCCCCTAACTGTCTCATGTTCAGTGCTTTGGAACTGCCCCTTGAAGTCTTCTGGGCTCAGTTTAGTTTTCCTCTGCTTTGCCTCATGCTTCCCCACCAAGTCGACTTGGTAACGCACCCTCTAGTTTGTGCTCCTAAGGTTACTTTGCATTCAAGTTTTTGTGATTCTATAACCAATGTCGACCCTGCCCCCTGGGCTGTGAAGATGTGGGGGAGTCATTGGTCATCCTTATAGCTCAGCACCTAATACAAAGCTGGTGTGGATGAATGAATGAGGGAGGGAGGGAAGGAACAGAGAGAGGAAGGAGGAATGGAAGGGAAAGTGGGAGGAGGGGGACAGATCCCAGAGGGCCAAGCGACTGGAGATGTGAGGCCTGGCTGGGATCACTGTGAGGTGAGCTGCTGTGTGACCACGATGGCTCCTTGGTGTGCAGACCCATGCTGTTCCTGCTGCCTCACCAGGTGGCCTCCTCAGGCCGAGGGTCTCTGGGACCCAGAGAAAAGAAAGGTACTGAGCTTAAAGGCAAAGAGCTGGTGCAGCTTGCTGGGATCCTAAGAAGCTGAAGGAGGCAGGTGGTCCACAGTGGCCATATCAGACCCCCCAGTCACTCTGTGACCTGCGCTTGAGGCCTCACCTCCCACCACACATTGCCGGAGCACCCCCAACCCTTTGACCAGCCCCAGCGGGCAAGCTCATGTGGTGAGTACGGGATGCACTTCTGGGGCCACATGGGAGCCTGTCCTGGGTGAGCCATCACCACCCGTGAGTACTTCCTGCAAGCAAGGACGCTTCCCTGCACACCCACATCACACCCAGCACGTGGGCCCTGATGCAGTCCCGCCAGCCCATCCTCTGACCCACTGTGCTTTTATCCCAGTGCCTCCTTGGCAGCAAGTGCCATGTCCCCTTGGATTCAATGGCCTCGTCATCCTTCAGAGCTTCAGGCAGACCTGCCGGCTATCCCTCACTGTGGCCTGGTCTCCAAGGTCAGGCCAGGTCACCCACAGTAGGCAGCTGTGTCCAGGAGGCAAACCTGCGAGGGGGGCTTCAGAGTGCCCCTTCACCATCGAGTAAGCTGGTGTGTCCCACAGGGCCTGCTACACTGTGAAATGTCTTTCCTTTGCAGGCAGGGACACTGCAAACCCGTGATCTTCCTGAAGAGGTGTCTGGCGAATTCTATCCTTCACCTATCGTGGAGGCCTGGGGGCCTGCTTTACCCTCTGGGTGGCATCTGGCACTCTGGTCAGGAAGCTCTGCCTTCCCTGATCTGCCCTGTAGGCCCTTTCTTCTGGACGTGTCTCCGTCATCCCTCCATCACTGCCTGTGTCTCTGCAACAAGTGTCCCACACTCCTCTTGTGTGTTCTGTGCTCAGCCCTGGAAACAGCCATTCATCAAGGAGGAGAGAACGTGTCTGGACGCCAAATCAGGGTGTGCAGCGTGCTTGGCATTGATGGAGTGTGGTGGCACCAGGCGCTCAGAGTAGACGTTTGTATCTGTGCTTCTTTCTACATCTGTACGTGTTAGAACCATCAGTGTACACTGATCTGTCTGTTTCCAGTCCATCCCGGAGAGTTTTTCTAGCTGCCGCGCCTGTGTTCGTGAGTCCTGTGACAGTGAGAGCTCCCACTTCCGTCCCCCTTAAGATGTCCATCTATTTGATCAGTCCCTCTGACTGAAAAGTCTCCCAGATCAGTGGGCACCCCAGACACCCTCCTATTCTGTGTGGCTCTGACACCCGCAGCCTGCTCTCACGCATGGCTGCCCTCCTCACCCTGCTGAGCTTCAGCTCCTCACTCCAGGCTCCTCCAGACAGGCCCTTCTGTGCACAGGGCCTTCTCATGGTCTCTGTGCCCTTGTCCTCTCCCCTGGACCCAGCTCTTTGTCAAAGCCTGGAGTGTGTTTAAGTTTTCTTATTACCTACAGACACATACTCCTGGGCCTGGTCACTTGCTGTGTGAGGGAGGACAGCAAGGGGAAGGCACAGAGGAGGTGGACGAAGGCTGTGGGCTGCTGTGGGTCAGCACCTGATGGAACAGGGATGAATGGGAGGATGCTGGAGAGGAGGCTCAGGTCCCACAGAGCTCTGATTTCCACAGAAAGGAGCCTTTCCAGGCGCTGGGGACAGTGGATAGTTAACAGCTAGCTCTCAGGCTGAGATGGATGGGCAAGGGATAGAAAACCAACCCGGGGTCTACAGAGGAGCCCAGGGATGAGGCCACACCCATGTGTGCTTGAGTGAAAGCAAATGTACGTGTGTGAGTGCCTGTGCATTTGTGAGTGTGTGTATGTGTGCACGTGTGTGCGTGTGTATGTGTGCACATGTGTGTGTGTGTGCGTTCAACCTGCAGGGGCTCAGAGCACATCCCTAGTGACACTGTGACCTTCCGTCCCTGACTTTTCGTCCTGCAGTTTCTTGCGCAAATGGAATCGTGGCTCTCTCAGAAGTGATATTTTTGATGTTCTCATGTATGAATGCATAAAAAGGAGATTCTTTTCATACTTCATCTACTTTCTTGTCAGTCTTGGTTCATTTTCATATCCCAGCTTCAGTGTCCTAATTTCCTCCTCGATGGATTGCTTGATTCTATCCTGGGGTGCGCCTCTGTGGGAAAGCAGTGCGGGGCTGGGTCCTCTCCCTGGATCCCTCTCCTTCCCTCTCCTTTCTGAAATCCTAGCAGCAGCTGGGGATGTGATGCTGAAGGAGGGATGCAGAGTCCGGGGTCCCTGCACGGTGTCCTGGATTGTCAGGGACAGTGCTGACCGTGGAAACTTTGGAAGAAAACTCTGGGTGGGAGCTAACGATTGCCGTGGACACTGTGTCCCCTCTGAGAGCACAGCATGCTTTCCTCTGTGGAAAACTGCTCATGATGAACTTTGCAGGCTTCCCTTCCTGCCTTGCTGCCTAGGTTGCCCTACGGCACCCTCCTCACTTGGCGGGAGAGGGACAGACGTCAAAGTGACTGCCTCAGACAAAGCCGGTAAGTCAGACCCGGGCTGGAAGGAATCTGCCGTCCGCCACGTCCGCCTATGCAACAGTGCATCCCAACTTTTAGAGTTACAGAGTGATTTGGGATCCCAGGGACCTTGATGTGGTGTTTTGGGGGGAACACAGCTCACCGATGTTTGGTGGGCAGCTCGGCCACTTATTAGCTAGCAAGACATGGAAGAAATGGCTTCACTACCTGAGTGTCCCCTGCTCATTTGTAAATCAAGACTATGATTCCTTCCTCTCCGGCGTTTCTTCTGCATGTACGTTCCCTCTGACATATGCTTGCAGATCCATTGCTCCTTCCATGAGACCCCCCCAACCCAGTGCAATGCTGCCACCTGTGCCCCAGCACCTCGAGTCCCCTCACTGTCACCCAGCACTTCCTCTGTTACTGCCTGACAGGTTGAGTGTGTTGGTCACACGTGGTCTGTCTCCCTCAGGATGTCTGCTCTTCATGATGTGACCTAGGCCACTGGGAGATGCTGGGCTTGCTGGAGTGTCTGAAGATTAAATGTAGCATCATCTTCATAAACCTAGCACCATTCACGCTGTGTGCCGAGGCTCCCAGGAGGCAGTCATGGTCACTAATTCCCTTCTCCAGCTTTGTCCAGGAGCCTGATTCCAGCTCCCTCACACCAAGGCTATCTGCCCCCAAGCACATTTCCAAGCCTGGTACCCACCTATGCCAGGACCTGTAATTATTCTGGTTTCATGCCCAATGGGTGGCAGAGCCAGGCACACATCCTTCTTGGTGGGTCTAACAGAGAGGAGCAATGGTGGCTGGCAGGGCTGCAGCCCCCAGCCATGTCTCATCCTGCCCTTCTCCTGTGCCCTCGGTTCCCCCCTCTTCAAAGCCGAGGGTATGTCAGAGAATGGGCCCCAGTGGGCAGAAGCACCTGGAACGTGTATCTAGGAGCCACCTGGGACTGGGCAATGTGAGTTTCTGTGACTGAGGCCCAGCAGAGCCATCTCAGAGTGGACTGGGCTGGGTTGGACATGTCCCCCAAGTTGTGCTGAAGGCCTCTTCCCCTGTGTGCTGGCGTCTGAAGATGGCAACTCTGGGAAGAGATGAGGTCAGGTGTTGGGATGAAGTTGGGATGACAGGTGTGCCATTATGAAAGGGCCAGGCTTCTTCCCCTCTCTGCACTCTGCACCTGAGGCACTGCACCGCCATGTGCACACCAGGGAGAGAGACCGCATCAAGACCCGACCACTCTGGCTCCCTGATCCAGACTGCTGGCCCCGGCACTGTGAGAAATAAACCCCTCCGTGGTGCTGTGACAGGACAACTTGAGCAGATGAAGGCAGAGGCCCTGGGGTTGAGGCCAGTGCCCAGCCCCAGTCTCCAGGCAGGTCAGAGGAGGCTCCCAGCTGTACAAGGGTGACCATCAGTTGCTGGACATCCATGCTGAGGGATGAGAAGAAGGAAATGTATTGCACACTTGAAACTGTCTCCCAGCCCTGGACTTGGTAAGGACACCAACCCCACCCGTTTCCTATACCGCCCCTACCTCACTTGGAATTATGGTTCAGAATCTGTCTTCCTAAGAAATCATGAGTTTCCCTTGTTCCCTGTGTCCCAGCATGAGTCTCAATGGCCAGTAAACAAATCTGTGTTGAATCGATTGATAGGTAGTGAAACATCAAAATGAAACCCTCCATGTCCCCGGGCTCTAGAATCCAAATGGTGGTTAGCAACGCTAAATTTCAGAGATGATACACCAAATGTGTGGAGCTAAGAAGGGGATCCCTTAAAACTGCCTTTGTTCCATCCTTAATTTTTGAGGATTCTCTACACTGCTTTCCATAGTGGCTGAACCATTTTGCAGTCCCACCAGGAGTGTAACAGTGTTCCTCTTTTCCCACTGCCCCTCCAGCATCTGTTATTGTTAGGATTTTTCATTTTTACCACTCTCACAGGAGTGAGGTGATATGTCATTGAAGTTTTGATTTGCATTTCCCTTATAGCTAATGATGTGGAGCATTTTCTCATATATTTATTGGGCTTTCTGGACTTCCACTGGAGAGAAGTTCCTTTTGAGATCTTTAGCCCATCTATTGATTGGATTATTTGTGTGTTTGGAGTTTAGTTTCTTTAGTGCCCTGTATATTCTGGATATTAGCCCTCTGTCCGAGGTGTAGCAGGCAAAGGTTTTCTCCCATTCTGTAGGTTCTCTCTGGATGCTCTTGACTAGATCTTTAGCTGTGGCAAAAGCTTTTTAGTTTCATTGCATCCCATTCATTTATTCTTGATTTTACAGCTTGAGCCAGGGGAGTTTTGTTAAGGAAGCAGCGGCCGACTCCTATATGGTGTAGTGATGACCCTACTTCTTTTTCTAGTAAATTTAAAGTTGTTGGTTTAATATCCAGGTCTTTGATCCACCTTACAACCCAGCTATCCCACTCCTGGGGATTTTCCCAAAGAATCAGCGTATTATAGTGATGTGGCTTCCTCAATGTTTATAGCAGCTCAATTTACTATAGCTAGACTATGGAACCAACCCAGATGCCCTTCACTCGACAAGTGGATACAAAAACTATGGTACATATATACAATGGAATACTACTCGGCCATTAGAGAAGACGATATTATGGCTTTTGAAATCAAATGGATGGAGATGGAAGGAATTATGCAAAGTGAAGTATCCAAATCTCAGAGACTCAAGGGCCGAATGGTTTCTCTCCTCTGTGGAAGGTAGAATACATGGGGAAGCAGTAGGTTAAACGGCTAACCTAACAATAACTTCAAATTGTATGATTCTCAGCGTAATGGAGGGATGGGTACCTAGGATACTTGGAGGCATAGGGAGGGGGATAGGGTGGGGTGGGGTGGGGTGTATGAAGAATTCCTAGGAGACTGGAGAGTGGGAATATGGGGGAACCATCTCAGAAGCCGATGTCATTCCTCCATGAGATACCCATTTAACGCAAGAGTTCTTCTGGGGGAAACTGCAACAGGGGAAACCCAAGGTGGTCATCCATGTTTGGGCATTAGCCCTGGATAACTAAGTATATATACATTGGTCATCAATGGTTTGATAACGTTTCCCTCTCATTTGTATCTCTATATACTCTTAATATAAAAAAAAAACTGCCTTTGTGACCTTTCATCAGTTTCCTGGGGCTGTTGGAGCCACTAAGTGTCTTAAAACAACAGAAAACGACATCTCAGGTCTGAAAGTTAGGGGTTTAAAATCACACTGTCAGCTGGCCTGCTGTCTCTGAGGTCTGGAAGGGTCCTCCCTAGCCTCTCAATGGCTCCTGGTGGCTTGCTGGCGATCTTTGGTGCTCCTTGGTTTGTAGAAGCCACGCTCCACTCCTCCATGCGCATGTCTGTGTCTGAATCCTCTTTATAAGTTACCAGTCATGGTGGATTAAGACCCATCTCAATGACTCAATTCTAACTTTATTTCCTGTGTGAAGACCCTATTTCAAAATAAGGTCACATTCTGAGATATCAAACATTGTAATGTCAATATATCCTTTAGGGGACACATTTCAACTCTAACCCCACCCTGAGCTCAGACTTGCCTTGAGATGTTGTTCCAGAGATGTTGAAACACAAAAAAACAGTGAGAAAGAGAGAGAGAGAGAGCCCATTTGATGAGAGCTATGGGGATCTGTGGCATTTCTACCCCCTTCCAGAATGAAGGGAAGAAGAGGGGGCTCCCTTCCTCTCTCCTCAATTCTAGTGAGAGTGACAGAAAGGGGACCCTTGGAGAGCCTGACATTTGTTCCTCTTGGGTCAAAGGGACTGGTAGTTTGGGCCCAGATTCCTCCACAGCGCTTCCGGAGGAGAAAGACTTGCATGGAGAGCAGCTGATCTTCCGTCATTTGTACAACAAGGGCATGTGAGGTCCCATGGCAATGGCCACCTCAGAAGGCAACTGGGTTGAAACTGTCCTGAGCATTCTTCTCCCAGGGTGGCCTTCCAGGGTGCTGTGCTTTGCTGAGTCTACTTATCCAAGTGTGAATCTCTTCCAGAAACACCTCTGTGGACATGCTCAGAACAATGTTTTACCAGCAACCTGAGCAGCCCTTAACCTGGGCAAACTGAAACATAAAATTAACCATCACAAGAGTACTGTGGAGATTTAAGGCAGAAGCTTTACCAACTCTTCCCTGGAGTCTGTAAGAGTAGAGGGTTGCTGGGTGCAGAACCAGCAGAGGTGAGAGAGGGGCTTCCCGTAATACCCAGGGCACAAACCTCAGTGTATTAGCAAATGTGTCAACCTTGCGATCTAAGTTATGTGACATAGTGGAGAACATAGCTTGGTTCAAAAGTGGCTGTTGCAACCACAGACGCATCAGCCATGCCCTCTGAGCACATGGCTCCTCATCAGTAAGAGGGTTTATAGCAGCCAGCCTTTCAGAGTTGAGCATTTATGATCAGTAAATTATTGTGGCAATAATCATACTAATAATAATGCTATTATTATTATTATTCATTCTTAGAAAGCAACCTTGCATTAAATAAGTGCTCAATAAATTATTCTGGTTGAGTTAATTTCCTTTTGATACTCAGAAACTCAGGAATGTCCTGACTATAGGCAAACAGGATCACTCAATTAGCTTTGTGCTTTGAAGTGTCAATAAGGGCAGGGAACAGACATTTCTTTGCTTCAGGTTTTTATGATCTCATCATCTGCTGTGGTTTTTAGATGAGAAAATGTGATTGTCAATTAAGAATCTGAAGGAGAATTCCCTTTATTAAAACACACACACAACATAAGCACCATATTTCACACTGAATCGGAGCTGCTGCCCGCGAGCTGAAATTTACCGCCTCGAGTCCCAGCAGAGAGAATTTGCAGCTGGATTAATGCCCCTGTTTCTGGTAGTAAATCAATTCCATACATATGGCCATATTTCCACCAAAGTGACAGGTGCAATGGCTGCTATTTTGTAGGCACCACAGGGAAACCCAGGGATGTCTCCCAGAGCACTCGGAGGCTCCTCCGCGAGTAACACAATCATGTGATTTTCCTGGGAGAGGGATTTCAGGAAGCTTAGTCCAGTCGTTTCAAAGATGGAAAAACTGAGCTTTGGGCCTCAGTGGAGCAACTGAATCTCTCAAGCTGGATTCCTTCCTGTGGCCTCTGAGGTCACACAGGGCGACCCAGGGAGCCTGATGGGGCTACACCCCTCTTTGCCTCTTCGCTTCCTGGTTTTTTCCATCAGGGCCTTGCGCATGCTCATCCTCTGCCCTGCCAGGGTCTACCCTGCCTGCTTCCTCTCACACCCCCTCAGCAGAGGTGTGTGGCAGCTTAAGGCCTCTGAAGTATGTTCTTATCACCTGGAACGTCTTCACAGCGATTGCTTAAGACTGATTAGTTTGCACACTGAATCAAATACTGCATCTTGCCTGTGTAGATGCTACGGTTCATGAGGATGGATTCCCCACATGGAACCCAGGGCATCTTTGAGGAAGGAGTGAATTAATCCAGCTGAGTGAGTAAGCAACAATGGTGAGTAGCTCACTATCTGGAGGGAGTGGACGGAGAGGAGTTTGGAGAGCAGGTGTGTGGGCTGGGGGTCTCACACAGGTATCTGGGCTCCCATCCTTGAGGCTGGGTGGCAAGACCTGGTGGTCTGTGGCTTCTCAAGCCCTCCTGTACCTGGGAACAAGGTAGGTCATGCTCCTCAAGCCCATCTGTACCTGGGAACAACAAACCATAAAATCCTCATTTTGTTAAAGGGAGCAATAACCTCATAGGAGCTTCCATTTTCAGCCACCCTGCAGTTGGGTGAGTTGCATGGCTGTGATCAGCCAAGGGATCAGCAGCAGAAGTCCAAGTTCTCCCATGAAGGCCCTGATCCCGGTGGGGATCTCCTTTTGCCTCTCCCCCTCCTCCCTGCTCCCTGGAATGAAGATGCAGGGTAGTAATAAGCGACCCCAGACCACTGCCAGCCACAGCCTGTGCTCCTTGCTCTGCCAGCTCCTGCGTTCTGCATGGCACCTTGGCAGTGTTCTGGGTTCTCTTCCGCAGTCTGTGAAGGTTTCCACCCGTGTTTTCACAACCTGATGATTTAAAGAGCAGAGGCCGGGAATTTCACAGAATGTCCCCCGTTTGCGTCTGTCTAGTGTTTTCTCGTGGGTTTGGGGGAAGCAGGCTCTTCTCGTTGCATCATGCAGAGACCATGTGATTTCAGCGAGATGTGTCCCTGGAGATGTTGGCCTTGGTGTTTTCGAGGATGTGGCAAAGCCTGAGTTCTCCAGTGGGAACTTGTTCCTTTCTCATCTGCTTCTTGGGCTGCTGTAACAAATCACCACAACCTGGTAGCTTCAAACACAGAAATTGATTCTCAGAGGCTGGATCTGGAAGCCTGCTGTCAGGGTGTCAGCGGGAACCTACAGGCTCCCAGGCAGGATCTTTCCTGCTCCTCCAGCCTCTGCTGGACACTAATAGTCCTGGTGATCCATCGCTCAGTCTGCCTGGGCCTTCACATAGCCTCTGTGCACCTGTGTCTCCCCAGCTAGGGGCACCAGATGGAGGTAGGGTCTATCCTCATTTTAACTCATGACAGTGGCCAAATGAGGTTGCATTCACAGGTACAGGGTGGGACTTCAGCGTCTTCTCAAGAGACACAGGTCAGCTCACAGGACCAGCTTCATCCTGTGTGTAGCAGTGGCCACTGTGGCTGTTGGCACAGAGTGCTCTGGGCTGGAGAGGGCAAATCAGGGAGAATAGCTGGGGCAAGAGGACCAGGGACTTGGACAGGTGTGGGGTGAAGGCCACAGAGAGCAGGGGTTGCCTTCAGGGTTCCTGGAGGTGGACCCAGAAGAGTCTCCCGGACAAGTGAGATCAGGTGGGTAAATGGAGGGAAAGAAAAGGCCCACTGCCTCCCCA
Organism: Aplodontia rufa; assembly: GCA_004027875.1. Taxonomy (NCBI): domain Eukaryota; kingdom Metazoa; phylum Chordata; class Mammalia; order Rodentia; family Aplodontiidae; genus Aplodontia; species Aplodontia rufa. The sequence goes on from PVKS010008098.1 coordinate 25,764, forward strand.
GAGCTTGGCCTCAGCCTCAGGACGGTGCTGCTTCTTGAGATGGAGGAGACCCATGGAGGGACACGCTCAGGATGCCTTGTCTGCCTCCCATTAGGACATGGGGAGGGGCTTGCTGAATGTCCTCCTGCACACAGGGTCTCCCAGCAGAGTGAGGGCAGTACCAGGGGTCAGTGCCTCTCCGCCCAGCAGTGAGGCTCTGTAGAATCTGACGGGGCCACAGGGGACATGGTGACGAGACCCTTGGGTTTGGCTCACTTTGAAGATAAACAAGTTGCCAAAGGGGAAAAGGATAAAGGTTCCAACCACCTAAAATGAAAGCTCTTCATCTAATTCTGTGCTCTCTTGACAGCTGTGGCCGCATTGGCTGGCCTCAGGAGTGACCACACTGCCCAACCTAAAAAGATTTCTCTGCTCTTTTCAGAAAACGAAGCCTCCTTGGGTGTCGTGAGCTTTGCGTGGGGAGCAGGGGCTGCTTCGATTGAGTGTGCGGTGTCTTAATGGCCTGGTATTGATCCAAGCTATCGATCTCTTGGTTTCAAATAACTGACACTGTTTCCAATGGATCCAGATAATTAAGACTTCTCAAATGGCAACTAATAATTTGCATTTGCAGTGTGGGTGTCCTTGGGAGCTTGGGGAACCCACGCTGGTGAGAAATGGAAGGGGAAGCTCACCCTGGTGGTCGTTGGATTCTCACTAATGGAGTCTTAGAAAAATCGTTTCACCCTCCTGACCCATCTCACCAATGCTATCAAGTGACCTCGGGAGTTACTTTCATTTATTGGAAAACACGTGGGACCAGCTCACAGGATTAGGAAGTGTGGCCTGGTTCTCAAGTTCAGCCCATCTCTTTCTTCACTCTGCTCACTCCTGGGGCCGGGCTGGAGCACTGAGAAGGTCTGTGGTCAGAGCTCTCTGCTCTTAGCTGCTCTGTCCTTGGATCCATGCTAGACTTCATAACTGCTGTGATCTTCCTGTACCCAGGTGTGGGCCTTCATTCCTCTGCTCCCACACCTCCGTTATTTCCAGAATTGAAGACCACAACCCGCTCCCCCGGGAGATGCAGTCTTGGCACAGGCACATTCTACACCCGTGTCCTCACCTAGACCTAAATGGACACAGTGTGCCCAATCCTGGAATCTGAGCTTGACCTGTGACCTTCACAGGTGTTAGAGGGTGAGAGCCCTGCGTGGAGCCCTGAAATGTGATTGCCAGGCTGGGCTCAGCCTCTTGAGCTCTGGCCATCTGCTGACGAGGAAGGAAGGCAGCTGCTGGCTCCAGGAAACAAGAGACAGAGTAGACTGGGACCCACCCTGCCTGGAGCCGGGCCAGCCACACCAGTGTAGATGTGCTGTCCTGCTGCTGCCATGCTGCGGAACCTGGGGCGAGGGAGTGGCGCAGCTGGGGGCTGGAGCACTTGTCAGGCGGCCCCATTAGGGTGGTAGCTGAATTGATCACCACATTGTATGATGGTTATTTGTCTACCAGTTTGTCTTCCCTCTCGTGTTGTGATGTCGAAGGCAAAGACCACAGTTCCCCTCATTCTAAATCTATCTCAGGGTCTGCTGACAGTGGGTGCTTGGGAACTGAGAAGCTATAAGGAAAGGAAAAATCACCGGAGTGGTGGATTGACATCGTCATGCGCTGACAGTGGCACAGCCCCGTGCTAGCTGTGTCCCGGCAGAGTGCTCTGCCCCTGTCAACACCCGTGAGTGAGGGTGAGGAGCCAGGCCTCGGCTGGGGTGCGCTTTTCAGTGCCCCTTTCTCAGGTTATCCTCAGCCCTGTGGCGTGGGAAGGGAGCACAGGACCCTGCTACAGCTCGCCAGCGAGAGCTGACGGAGCCAGGATCTACTCCCAAAGCACGCTGGGATAAAGGTGGCCCTGCCCAGAGAGGGAGGCTGAGAAGTTCAGGCAGAGAAGATGCTGGGTGTGGGCACAGAGAGGCTTGGGACTGTTGAGAACAGCTGCAATGGCCCTGGTGGGACTCACAATGAGCAGGTGGCTCACTCTGGGGTTCCCACCTGCATCTCAGCACAGCTTCATGACCAGCTTGTCCTGGACGCTCTGGCCCTGGAATGCCCTGGCCTCTGGGTTCTTCTTAGGGCTCCTGCAGCAGCTGAGGTCCACCTTTGCTGATCGGGCTCCCTGCACGCTCCCTGCCTTGTTCATTGTTGGGTGTGCAGGTCACACACACAGTCACAATTAAGACAGTCCCTGTGCTCACTCACATAAGCATCTCAGTGACCCAGGAGGTAGAAGCTGCCGTCATGCCCACAGTACAGAGGGGGAAGCTGATGTGCCAAGGTCGGTAACTGTGGTTAATAGGTGGCAGGGCCAGGATGCTGGGATTTGAGCCTGGACAGTCTGACAACTGAGACTGGGTTATTAACCAGCAAGCCAGGCTTGAAGGGGACCTCCCGGTCCTGCGCTCTTCTCACCTTGCTTCCCTCCCACCGCCAGAGTACGCACCTACCTACATAGTGAGATATTTTGTGAATTTGGCCACATGTAGTCTGAACTCCCTGAGCACCCCAGGATGCAATGTTTGGGGGGCAACACCCAGAGGTCAGTGCTCTATGCCCTTGTTCAGGGCACAACGCCCCTCTTCCCTCTGCTGTTAACAACAGACGACCCCAGCATGGCTTTCTCCCACTCCAGCAGGAAAGCTCTTGCTGGCATCTGGGGTGGTGAGCAGGGAGACCCAGCCCCTCCTTCTAGTCCATGTTTCTGGGCTGCAAGGGGACAGCTGGGGGAGACTACAAGGAAGGAAAGCTTGGGTCTGTTTTATGTTGGAGTGAGGCAAAATTAAATGCAGCTCCTGACCAGCCCCTGTACTGGCCCAAGCAACACCTTTCCGAGACTTTTCTTAGTGCTGACCTCTCCTTAAGGCTGGGCACTGCCATGTGCTGAGAAAGGGTCCCATGCTGTGATAATGACATACGTCAGTGCAGCCCTGGAAGGAGGCAGTGCACAACTTGTTCAAAGGCTCTGATCTCAACACGCCACGGTGCTTCGGAGCCTTGTTAGCTGTACTCCATAACAGTTTTCTACAGGTGTTTCAGAAACCTTTTAATCACTGTGACCAAAATATCTGACAAGAACTAAGGGGAGCAAAGGTTTATTTGGGGGTCAGGGCTTCAGAGGTCTCAGCCCATAGGTGGCTGACTCCTTTGCTCTGGGTCCAAGGGGGAGCAGCACGTCATGGAGGAAGGGTCCAGTGGAGGGGAAGCTGCTTGGCTCACGGAAGGGTCAGGAAGTAGACAGAGAGAGGCAGGGGAAATGGACCACAGGGAAGAAGAACCCTCCCAGTGCAGGGCCCAGCGAGCCACCTCCTCCAGCCATGCCCCACCTGCCCACAGTTCCCACCCAGAGAGTCCGTTCCAATTGGAGGGGACTGGTCAGGTTACAGCTCTCACCTCAGATTATTCCTGCATTAACAGGAGATTTGGGGGGACACCTCGTATCCAAACCATAGAATAAAACGGACACAAAAATTGCTTAAATCACTAGCAGTTATTACATTATTACCACTGCTGTTATCAGGTTTCAACTTGATGAAAATGATTACAGTATTGATAAAAGCACTTGGTATTTATCATGGATTTATAACTTTCCAGTGGGGTTTCAAAATTGTTTTTTAATTGCCTGGTACAATCGCAAAGCACTCATCGTTATACCCATTTTACAGACCAGAAAACTGACTCACGCATTATTTAACGACTTGGCAAAATGCTCAGAGAAGCACACAGCAGCACTCCCGCTCCCAGGAGTCTCACTGGTTTCTCCTGGCACTCCTCCTGCCTGCGGAGGCAGCAGCAGTGACAGGTAGAGGGGTGTGTGTGCACATGGTGCACGTGTGGCACATGCCAGGTGTGTGTGTACGTGGTGCACGTGTGGCACATACCTGGTGTGTGCGTGGTGCACGTGTGGTACATGCGCGGTGTGTGTGTATGTGGTGCACGTGTGGCACATGCTCGGTGTGCGTGCATGGCGCGTGTGTGGCACACGCCAGGTGTGTGTGTGCGTGGTGCACGTGTGGCACATACCTGGTGTGTGCGTGGTACACGTGTGGTACATGCGCGGTGTGCGTGCGCATGGTACATGTGTGGTACAAGCGTGGTGTGCGTGCGCGTGGTACATGTGTGGTACATGCCCGGTGTGTGTGTATGTGGTGCATGTGTGGCACACGCCAGGTGTGTGTGTGCGTGGTGCACGTGTGGTACATGCCTGGTGTGTGTATATGTGATGCATGTATGGCGCACCCCTGGCGTGTGTGTGCGTGGTGCACGTGTGGCGCACTCCCGGTGTGTGTGTGCGTGGTGCATGTGTCTTTGTGCCTCGACTGCACGTCTTACTAAGCTGCCTTTTGTCGCTGTCTCAGATTTATTGCTTTAATTTGCTTTGGCGTTTGAGACTCAGGAGCTGCATTTTGTTTGTTCTACCTCAGTTTGAAGCTGCCCGTGGGGTGTAAGAATATATATTTTTATTTTACCCTCTGTGGTTTTCTTTTCTGGTGACCAATGTTAAACACGACAACAATTTCCTTTGGACTTGTGGGTCAGCACACTGCTAAGCTGTCTGCGTCTGTAGCACACACACATTCATGGCTAAAACAAGTGGATTGAGCCAGCACTGAAGGTCACTGCTGTCCTGCAGATGCATCAGTGTTTCCAGAGGACTTGCGGCCTGGCTTAGCTCACCATCTGTCCTCGGCTCTTGGAAGGCACCCACGGTTGCTGCTCCCCAGGGCCTCCTTGGGGCCACTGCAGAACCCTGGCCTTGAGAGTTCAGGACCATGGGTGGGGTTTTCCCTTCCTTTAATCCTCTGCAGACGCAGATTCCAAGTCCAGACAGACCTGAGACTTGGTTCTGCTCCCTCATGTCACTTTTCTTGTCTGCCACCCCCTGCCCTGCCAGGCATGCCAGACTCCAAAGCATCGCTGTTAACCCCTCACTTCCTCACCCCCAACTCCAGTCCACCAGCAACCCCGTGACTGTCCTTCCAGTGCATCCACTTCCCTGTCTCTGTGACAGCTGCCACCAAGGCAAAGCTCCTATCACCTCCCTGGTCCCAAGCTCCATCTCCACCTGTGCACCCTCCGTGCAGACCTAAGGGCACCCTCCTCCCACTCCCACCCCTCCTGCCTGGAGCTCCAGGGCCCCCAGTGCTCTTAGGATAGCACCCAACTTCTTACCCTCATGTTCACAGCTCTGAACCAATTTCTAGGTCGCAAACCACAGAATGCTCTCTGTAGTTTAAGCAGAGGTGGAATCTACTGATGAATGAAGTAGCTCTCAGTACCTCTAGGAAGCAGAGCATTAGACGTGGGGCTCCGCTGCCAAGTACCATGTCCCTGTCAATGGCATGGCAGCTGCCCTGGGAGAGGCCACCCTCCCATGACTGCTGTTCTTGGTGTTTCTCCACGTCCCCCAGATGAATCACCCCAGCTGTGGTGGGTCACACACCTTCTCTCCTCTGCAGGAGGGGCTAGGAGGTCAATGCCCACATTCTAACTTAGGACTCAGGTGCGTGGAACAGGCTTGGAGCAGCTGGGTATCCATGCGACCACAGTCTGTACTGTGCCCAGCCCATCTCTGGTCCCCTCCCTGTTCTTTTTGTGCCCTGGGATTCCTTCCTTCTCTTTCCAACTCATATCCTCCTTCTTTCAGATGTCTCCCAGGGACCCTGCTCACAGCCACATCTCTCCCCACTACAGCTAGACCAGGTGACGTCCCTCACTGCCCTCTGCCTTCACAGGGTCTCTGGGGCCCACATCACATGGTCAGGTCCACTTCTGATTTCACTGGAGGACAGCTCAGCACTCACAGGCATCTGTCACTGCCAGGGCCTGGCACAGAGGGATAGAGTCCCTGTCTCGTTTGTCATGGAGGAGCAAACTTGTGGCGACCTGAGCTTGAGGTCATTGCCCAGTAGTGCCCTGAAGCTGTGGGTGCAGCCAGAGTGATGCTGGAGGTTCCTGCTACCTGGGTGCATTCTTCCCACTTCTCAGATGCCCAGCTGCCCTGAGCCCTGGTGGTCAGCAACCACCTCTCGGAGGCATCCCTGAGTTGGCTTCCCTGCCTCACTTCCTCTCCTGCTTCCTGAGGAGGAGTCATCTTCCAAATCAAATCCGTACTCAACAGTCCCCTCTCAGGTCTGCTTTGGGGGAAATGGAAGCTAAGTCCACTCGACTCTCATGCCTGGGCCTCACACGTCCCTGCTTCCTGGCCCTCATTTGCCAACCCCTGTTGCAGTGACCTCAAGGTTCCATCCTGCCCTTTGACAGGCAGACCAATGTCTCTGTGTCCTGGCAACCATGGCATCTCCTCTGCAGCCACAGGAGCTCTGGACTGTGCTCTTGGGCTTCTGACAAGTCACCTGGGCTCATTCTCCATGCATCTTCCTGTTTACTTTTTCAATACCAGAGCAGAAGCATGTGAGGCCGAAACATGTCTTGTGGGGCATGGCGACTGTGCTTCCTCCCCTGCATTTGGCTGTGTGCCTTTGGCCAAGGGACTCAGCCTCTCTGAGCTGAGTTCACCTGTCATCAGAAAACACTGAAGACACTGAAGCCAGCCCAGGGCCACAGAGGTTAAGCAGGAAGTGACTGGCTGTGTCCTAAAGGACTGGTGACATGTAGAGGAAGGGCACCCAGGCAGTATGGACTAATGGACCTTTTCTGGGGGAAACAACTCTTCTTCATGGAACACTGACCATCAGATGGGCCTCCTCCCTGGCAGGTGCTGGTATCCTGCCCGCCTCCCAAGGTACCTAAATGGGATGCAGTGTGTGTTGCTGGGACCCAGGATGGGCAGGGCTGGATTCAGGGTTCGGTTTGGTCCATGGAATCCAGGAGTTCTTAGCTGGACACTGGACTTGCTGGAGCTGATCTTCCTGGGGAAGGGAGAAGAGATGTCAGGGTTTGCACAGAGGTCTGAGCCGGAGGCCAGGCCATACATGCTGTCTCCTCCCAGCCGTGTACCAGGGCTGTCCTGAGTCCTTGTCTGCACGAACTCCAGAGAGGCCACAGACACAGAAGACTTGCAGCTGGCGGGCTGCAGAGATGTGAGTCTTCATCCTGTTCTCACAACCGGAAGAGGCTGTGTCCCAGCAGGCAGGAGGAGGAGGTGGCCTTCCTGCAGCACCCGGACATGCCAGGGGTGTGTATATGTGTGTGTGTGTGTGTGTGTGTGTGTGTGTGTATGTGTGTGTGTCCTGGTCATGAAATCAAGGAACTCATGGACTTTAATACTAGATGGCCAAACCCCTTCCTTCCTCTCCTCTGAGTGTGAGGCCCAGGGGAGCCAGGCACAGGGTGCACCAGGCAGCAGGGATCGGGCAGGTGTAGGTTTCCTGGGGCAGCTGCAATGGATCACACTTGGGTTACTTAAAACAATGGAAATTCATTCTCTCACAGTACCAGAGGGCAGAGCTCCAAAGCCAAGGAATGGGCAGGGCAAAGACTGAGGGAGAATTGCACCACGCCTCTCTCTTGGCTCCCCCAGCTGCTGGCAATTCTTGGTGTCCCTCCGTGGTAGATTCATCACTCCAACTTCTATGTGTCTTCACGTGGCCTCCTCTCTGTGTCTCAAGTTCCCCTTTCCTTTCTCTTATAAGGACAAATGTCATTGGACTTATAGTCCACCTTAAATCTACTTGGTCTCATCTTGAGCTCTTTAACTGAATTTTACCTGCAAAGACCCTGTTTCCAGATAAGGTCACATTCACAGGTGCCCTGGAGTTAGAACTTGAAATGTCTGTTCAGGAGCATAATCCAGCACACTAGAGCGGGTGTGGGCCTCAGGGGTACCCTCATGGTCGTTTCCCTTCTTGCCTCTCCTCTGGGGCCTCCCTTGGAAGCCACTCTTTCTGGCTGGCTGCCCAGACCTGGCCTTAGTCCTCCATTCAACTCTTCTTCAGAGTCTTGATTCCTGGGAAAAGCGAGGGGCAGATCCATAGAGCAGCATCAGGTACTGGCCTGAGAACATTCTTAATAGGGATTTGGGGTGAGAAGCCTTGGCCAGGCAGCCTGTGAGCCTGATGAGATCAGAGCCCTTCCAGCTCTGCACTTTCCCCTCTCTTAGGAAAGTCTCTGGGAGCTGAGTTTTCTCAGAAAAAAATTTTTAAAACAATATCCTAAAAGCTCTTCTCAAAAACCACCCTAAAAACCGAGGCCTTGCCTCTCAGCATCTGGGCTCCTGGCAAAGAAAGAAATTAAAAAAGACAAAGGAAATTGGCCCAAGTCAAGAAGAGAGCAGCAGAGGGAGCCAGGGTGTCCTGGGGAGGGAAGGTTCTCACTTCTCTCCACTCTTGCTTACATGACTCAGAGGCTCAATGGTGCAGCAGGTGGTTTGGAACCTGCACTACCTTGGGGCAAGTGACCATGGCTGCCTCCGTGCACAGAAGGTCAGATGCAGTCTCTCATTTCACCATGTGGGACATCAGGAAGCCAGGAGAAGGTGGTCTCCACTCCCCACTCCAGCTCCAGGGCACCTCTGCAGACAAAGTGTCCAAATCCACTTCACTCCTGATTCAGTAGCTACTGTGCCTTTAGAAAGAACTCTCGGTAATGGGCTTTCCAGTGTCCTCCCTCTTCCTTTCCAGTACCATTTGGGCATGGAGAATATTTATCTACTTAGTGTCTCTGAAGGCAGTAATGCCCACGAATGGGGTGCCCTAGATGTGCTGCCCCATGCGGTTCTCTTCCTGCTGCCTGCAGCAGCTGCCTCCCTATAACTCTGGTCCCATCCAGCCTTCAACGCTCAGCCTGGGCACTTTGCTCTTTTCCTCGGAGCCCCTGTGCTGCCTGGGGCTTCCATGGGGACTTTCATTTGCTGCCCACACGGGGGTCTGAACTTCATCTGTGCGCATCCTCACTGTGGACAAGCTCCTAGTGGCAGAGTTGCCAGCCAGGCCAATATTTTCTCTAACTCTGTCCCCGGTGCAGCAGGCACACCAGCGATGGACAGGCGTCTCCCCCCTGAGTCTTCTCCAGACAGTCCCGAGGACCAGTCATGGGGACTTAAGAGGGCAAATCAAAAGTGTCTGCCTCAAATTAAGCTCATATTCTGGTCCGGTGTGGGTAGAGCTGTTTCTCAGCCAATAAATATTAATAAGAAAAATAAACCAATCTTTTAGGCTTCTTCCCGCAGCCGCCACCCCAGGGTTATAAATTATGTACTGCCCGAGTCTGTTTTGACAGCTGTAATGAAGTGGGTTTCAGATTCAGAGAGCGTTTCTCCTGAAAGAATGCAGCATTGTACACTTTCAACAAAATTGCCACCTCCCCCCCTCTGTCCAGGAGGAAGACTCCACTGGAGTAGCCAGCTTTCTACTCCAGGGCTTTCTGCTACCTCTTTTCCAAACAGACTCTGATTTTTTTTTTAAATTTCTCACTATTATAACACTCAGAAGGATTTTTTTTTCTAAAGAGAGGGTCAATGAGAGAGAGAGAGAGGAAATTTTTATCCAGTTTTCATGTGGTTTTTGTTGCTCCGAAACTTTGTTGTGTACGTGGTGCTGGGATTTGAACCTGGGTCCTCGCTCAAGCCAGGCAAGTGCCGAAACTACCAAGCCAACACTCCAGTCCCACTCAGAAGGATTTGATAACGTAAACATTCTTTAGTGCTGGGTGCAATGAGATCATGGTCACTCCCATGTCCTGGTCCTGGTCCATATGGACTTTCATGCTTTAGGACCCAGTCCTTTGTCTCACTACTGATGCCCCCCAACAAACCCAGACCCTGAGGCCCGGCACAGCTCCTGTCTTTTTCTTTTTCCTCTAGCTTTGCATGGGCTCTCTCTTTTCTCCTGAATTGCTCCAGCTGGGACTATGTCATCTCGAATCTGCCCTCACCCTCGCTGCTTTCCAGTCTCATTCAGTTCACCCCCTAGTCCACCTCCTTAACTGTCAATTGCCCACCTGCATCCCTATGCCTGGGGCCTTTCAGACTCTACTTCTGGATAAACTGGAAGGGCTTGCTTTCTCCTTCATCAAAGTTCACCCCCAGGGACTGGAGCAGTGGCTCGAGGTTATAGTGCTTTCCTGGCATGTGTGAATATGCGAGTTCAACCCCAGCATCACTACACAATGAAGTCTCAGAGCAACAAAAGCCACATGAAAAACTAAATAAAATTGATTGTCTCTTTCTCTCTCACTGTTCCTCTCTCTCTTTAAAAAAAAAAAAGTACACCCCAAGTGTTCCCTCAATGAATCCTCAGGTCTACACTTGCCTCACCTCTGGGTCAAGAGGGAGAAGAGCCTGGCACCCCAACAGCCTCTCCACACCCTCTCACCTGCTGGAGGAGAAGCTATGATTCCAGCCACACCCACCAAGTGGCTTTTACAGAAGTCGTAGGGTGTACGCTCATTGCTCCAGCTGTTCTCTTCCTCTCACAGTGTGTCTGTGAAGTAAGTCTATTTTGTGGTGTTGAGCGGTAGATTTGTCTTCATGACTAAGAAGTATGCAGTTTGGACATGGTAATATATATGTACCTCACGGATGACTTCTCCGTTTACTTGTAACCGGCATTCAGCTGTCGTGTTTATGAATTGTGCTATGAACATTCTTGTACCTGTCTTCCGGTGGGTATGAGCCCTCATTCCTCTATGGGACAAAGCCAGGAATGGAATTTCCAGGTAATAGAATGTCCATGCTTGGCTCCAGCGGATGTAGCCCCAAACTTGCTCAACTGATTGACACCCCCATCATCAGCGCAGGACAGTCGAAGCTGTTCCCTAGCTTTGCCAACACTTGCTTTTGCTGTTAGAGTGTTTTTTTTTTTTTTTGGTGGGGCGGGGGGGGTCTATTTGAAACTTGACTAGTCAGTCATTGCTTTGCAGGAGTTATTTATATATTCTAGTATGTGCATAGCTGGGGATCAAAACCAGGGCCTCGGCCATGCTAGGCAAACACTATCCATTGAGCTACACCCCCAACCCCAAGATAGATTCTGAACGTGATAAGTGTGTTGGAAATATATGTCCCCAGGCCAGGACTTGTTTTCTTACTCTCTTAAGGGCATCTTTTAATGAGAAGAAGTTCTTGATTTTAATGAGGTCCAGGGTATCTCCTTCTCTTTGGCTAGTGTCCCGGGGCATGGTTAAGGAATCCTTGCTACCCAAGTTCACGAAGAGATTCTCCTGTTTTCTTCAAGGAGCTTCATTGCTTCATGTTCACACTTAGGCTTATGAACCACGTCCAGTGAATTTTTCTGTGTTGTGTGAGGCTCACCTTGATTTTGGGGACAGCTACTTCCCCAGCGTCCCAGTTTCCTCTCTTGAATTGCTCTGGATTCTGCTGCCAACATAGTTGTTCATTCTGAACATGGCTGGTGGGCTTCAAAGCATTTTGTGTTTCTCTGACTGTAAATCTCAAGGCCTTAACCTGGCTTGTGTTTTTTAGGATCACATGGTGACTTACTTTCTAGCTTTATGTCCTATTAGCTGCCTACAAGGATCTCATGATCCTGCCACTATGAAAAGCTCCTGCTTCAGGTAGAATTGTGGCATGACCCACCATCCCCACAAGGATATGTTGAATTGTTTTTTTATTTTTAAGAGAGAGAGACAGTGAGAAAGAGAGTTAGAAAGACCAAATCAGCTTTATTCAGTTTTGCATGTGACTTTCATTGCACGGAT
>PVKS010008098.1:37506-69968 GCA_004027875.1 Aplodontia rufa
ATAGGAAGGAGACATTTGAACACAAACGCACATTCAGATAAATAGAGGCAGAGATCAGGTGATGTATCCATGAGCCAAGGACACAAGGACGCTCAGAGCCACCAGATACTAAGACAAGGTGGAGCAGCCCTTTCCTCACAGCCCTCAGAAGAGACCAGCCCTGATGGCACCAGGATTGGGGACTTCTGACAACAAGTACATTTCTGGTGTTTTGGTCACCCGAGTTGCAATGGCTTGTTGTGACAGCCCCAGCAAATGACAGGATTCCACACTCCCACGCCCTCTCACCTGCTTTGCCCTCTGCATGGGTGCCCTTTCTTCCAAAGTTCCTAGTCAACCCCCAATCTGCACACAGTCTTTCCACCTTACACTACAGACTTCCTGCCCTGCTCACTCCAGATGCCAGTGGGCACGCTCTTCTGCCCCTTCCCGTGTCTTACAACCAGTGTTATGGTTCGAGTCTTAAAGGTGTCCCCCAAATTCCTGTGTTGAAGGCTTGGTTCCCAGGGCAGCAGGGTCAAAGGTGGAGGCTTTGGGAGGTGATTAGACCAAGAGGACCCAGACCTCATAGTGGGTAAATCCGTTGGTGGATTCCCGGCTTAAGGAAATGCCTATTCTGAGGTGGAGGAAGCTTGAGGTGGTAGGGCCTCCTTGGAGGAAGGAGGCCATTAACGGGGCAAGCCTTTGCCCCAGGCTCCTCCCCCCACCCCTCTCTGCTTTCCAGCTGCCTTGAAATGATCAGCTTGACGTTGTCACATGGTGTTCGTTGCCGTGGTGTTTGGCCTCTCCTCCAGCCCAAAACGACGGGGCCAAGCAACCACAGACTGAAACCTCTGAAACCGTAAGCCCAAATAAACCTCTCCTCCTTTGCCTTGATTTGTCTCAGGCATTCTGTCAGGGCAATGAAAAGCTGACAAACAGAACCGGGAGACTGGTGCATACCCGCCCTGTTGCAAGAATTCACTGCATAACTCTTTTTTGGTTCTGAGCACCTATTCCTAACTAAGCCCCTCTGTGTATCATGTACCACAGATTGAGGAACCCAAAATGAATTTCTCCTGGATTTCCTTGCAGCCAAGTTTTATGTGCCAAAGGGGTTCTACTGATCAGAGCATATTCAAAAGGGAGAGGGTAGGCGGAGACCCTTAGCTCTCATTTTTCTCAGGGTGTGGAAATCTGCATATTTATTGGCCATTGAAGCTATGTGCCTCAACTTATCAGTATCTAGTCCCCAGCTTTGGTTTGGTCCACGCGTGCTGCTGTGGCAGAATGCCATAGACCATATAACTTGCAAACAACAGGTGTGTGTGTGTGTGTGTGTGTGTGTGTGTGCCAGGGATTGAACCTAGAGGTATTTAACCACTGAGTCACAACCCCAGCCCTTTTTATTTTTGATTTTGAGATGGGGGCTCGCTAAGTTGCTTAGGGCCTTGCTAAGTTGCTGAGGCTGGATTTAGATTTGTGATCCTCCTGCTTCAGCCTCCTGAGCTGCTGGGATTACATGTGTGCACCTGGCCAAATAACAGACGTTTAATGGAGGCTGGGAAATCTGAGTTCGAGGCTCTGGCAGGTCCAATCTCTGATGGCAACTCACTTCCTAGTTTCTACTTCCTCATGTGGCAGAGGGATGGGGCAGCTCCCTGCAGTTTTTTTTTTTTTGTTGTTGTTTGTTTGTTTTTTGTTTTAATATGAGCACGAGATCCACTCATGAGGGATCTTATGGTAGGTCTCTCCACAGTGGAACAACGTCTTCTTCTTTGTTTGGAGGAGGACTGCGAATCACCATGAATAGTCCCTATTCACTCAGTTCTAACACGCATATTCTGTGCTCTCCTTTTTCCCCACCTTTACACACATTTTGAAATTTCTGACTTTGGGCTGTATCTTACTCTCAATGTGATTTTTTTTTTTTTTTTTTTTTGCTATTGAAGTAATTTAGAACTGAGGAAATGCATCCAGCCCTTCCTGCATGTGTGCATTGGTCTAATAATTACGTATAGTGCCTACCCTGGACAGTTAGCCCACGGGAGGGAATATGGTCTAGACTCAGTGTTTGAGGCCTGATTGACATTGGAGGCTGAATAATAATTATTATTCTTTTGGTTAAAGGCTGTCGTGTGGCTTCTAGGATATTCAGCAGAGTCCCTAGACTACACATAACAGATGTTAGGAGCACCTCCACCCTAGCTGTGACTACCAAAATGTCCCTGTGTATTGTTGAAGGTCCCCTGGGGGATAAAGCCATCCATGACTCAGATCCCTTGCTCTCAAGGTCAGATCCCTGGGCAGCATCCTCTTTTCTCCTCACATCACCCATCCCTGTTTCAGATTCAATTTTCCCATCTACACCCCTGCAAGGACATGCTGAAATCCAACTCCTAATAACTCAGTGTGAGATTTCATTTTATTGGGAAATTTTATCCAAATGTGGGTCTAGAAAAAGAATGGTTTTTAACCACAGGCCTTTGGAATTGGCTGACTACATTTAGGGCACTTTGTATGATGGGACACAGGATTATACCCCTTGAGTAGCCTTCATTCATAAAATCATGATATGAATTTATGAATTCATATAAGGAGATATAAATGTTAATTACTTTGATTTGATCAGTACACATTGTATACATTATCAAAATATCCTACTGTGTCTCTTAAATGAGCACAATTATTATGTTAATAAGAATCTTTAGAAGTGTTTAAGATGAACATCCTAACCTCCCCGATTTGATCATTACATACTGAATACATCTTTCAAGGGTTCACGCCATACCCCATAATTTTGTGCGATTGAGATGATAGTTTCAAAATATTTAGAACAGTGCAGGGCACATGAGAAATCCTCTTGAAGCCCAGTTGCAGTTCTGAAACTCAGCGATGTAGGCATTATTATCCCTTTTCAAATGAAGAAGCTGAAATCAGGGAGGTTAAATAGGTGGCCAAGGTCGTAGACCGGATGAGCAGCCCAGCTGAGGTTCAAGCCCTGTTAGGCCGCATTTCAAAGAGGTGGAAGAAGCTGGAGGGAACTCGTGGCTCACAGGATGGCTCAGCGGCCAGAGCAGACGCCTTCTGATGGCCACATTAGCAGGCAGCTGGAGTCTGAGGCCTGCACAGCTGCCTTGTTCAGTCAGGGTCACTGGGGGTCACAGGTTGGAAAACCCAGCGCGGCCCTGTGAAACAAGGTAATGGGAAAACACAGTGGACCGTGACGAAAGGAAATGAGGTGGTGAATACAGAGGAGACCCCATGAAGGACGCGACGCATGGGGGCTGGCATCACAGAGTGGAGCCCCGTTCCGCCTGGGATTTGGGCACCCACTGCCTGAGCTGGCTCCTCTCTGGCTGTGGCTCCTCTCCCCTGGGGCGTGGCAAGCTTTGTGGCTCAGGTTCGCCCTCCCTGCTCCCTGAAGACAGCCCTGCCTGGGCCTGCAGGCACTGGAGCCGGCCAGGCCTGTCTGAGTGGCCGGCCTGTAGTGCCTCTTTATTCTTGATGATTGCTTGTCTCATGGAGGGGTAAATGCTTCTTATGCAAATCCTCTGGCTTGAAGCCTTATTTCAGAGTGAGAAAACTGAGGCAAATGAGATTAAGGCTCTTGGTCGCAGGGGCGTGTGGTCAGTGAGTAGGGGGACTGGATCATCCGGCAGACTATCGCTCTTCCTATTGCTTCTCACTCAGACAGATAATTAATATCCATAATGTATAATGTGCATTCATGCACTCATTTATTCACAGTTAATAAACTTCTTGATCCTTTGTTTGTGCCAAGCGCTGGCTGAAAATCGGATGCCATAGTACCTGAACCACTGAATTTATCTCTGGAGCAGCTGCCTTGTCCCATTGGTCCCCTCAGGAATGTGTATGGTGTATTTTTCTGGCCCATGAAGGGCTTAGTTCTCTGGAAAGTGGAGAATCTAGACTCTTTTCTTCCCTCAGGGAAGATGTTCCGGAGAGGCACGAGTGTGATTTCATCAGATGGCTGCTAAAGTTCACACAAGACACAACAAGATTGCTTGTTGACAGATTTGTGGATGTCTTCTTTCTTTAAATGATGGTAAGTCCTGTTTTTGCAAGCTGGGAATGCAGCTTAGGACTTGGAATATTAGGATTTGTCTTCCTCAACAGGTGTCCCTGCTAAGACCCCATCTGGGAGACAGAGAGAGAAAATGAATGGGTTCAGGGCTAGAAATGGCCCATGAACAGAAATGAAACTGACCAGATATTAAAATAGGTCCAAATGGATGCAGAGACATGGGTCAGGGTTAGCATCTAACCCACCCCTAAAGTTTGTATCAGTTAGATAGTTATGCATAACAAATATTTCCTAAACTCAACATCATAAGTTACTAATTGCTATTAACAGTTCTAGAGGTCAGCCGTGCTTTTCCTCTGGTCTGGCGGTGCTCTCACACAGTAACAGTCATCTGCGATCTGGCTGGGCTCACACATGGCATCTGCAATCAGCCATGGTTCACCTAGACAATTCTGCTAATCTGGCCTAGGCTGGCTCACTGGGATCAGCCAGCTATTGACTGATATTGACTAATATGACTTTGACTTGATGGGGCTCTCCTTCCACATGGTCTCTTTCCGCCCACCAGACAAGTCTTTTGAGGATGTGGTCTCATATTCCAGCACATGGTCACTTTGCTACATTCCACTGACCAAAGCAAGTCACGGTCTAGATTTGAGAGGTGAGAAATAACAGCATGCTCCATCTCTTTGTTGGAGGAACTGCAAAGTTACACTGTAGAAGTATATATATTATGTTATGAGTTAGAGCAAGGCAATCAGTCAGTGGATCCGACTTCACTTAACCTGAATCAAGGTCTTATTTGGCCAGAGCTTGGGGCTTAGAATTGGAACCTTACAAGAGGAGGCCAGCAAGGGCCTCATATTAGCTTGGGTCTCATCCAAGCAGACTGGGCTACAGGACAAGGCTTTAATTTTGGTAAGAGCCCAAGTAGGGCAGGAAGGCCAATACCTTAAACCACTTAATCCATTGGTGAAATGAGGCTGGATTCATAGTGACTGCAGCAATTCTGGGGTCCAGACCTGCATTCTACATGGTGGGCTAAGACAGCAGGATAGCTCCCCTCCCAGCCAGCTTTGGTGTTCGGATGCCTGATGTACGTTCTGCTCTGGACACAGGAAGTAGATCGCACCTACACTTCCTTGGTTCCTAGAGCCAAGCAGACTTGGGGAAGTCTTTCATGAGGGTAGGGTATTTGCATACCTGCAGGATCAGAGGGAACTATTTGGACAGCTCTTAGACCTCTCATATGTGAGCTATGGGATTAGGGAAGGTAGGTGCATTAACCTCTCTGAATCTCACTTTCCACATCTGCAAAAGGACGTGGTGAATGGTGACCTCTACTCGCAGGGAGACTTAAATGTACAGCACAGAGTCCTGGCTAAAGTAAGCATTTACAAACTGATTTCATTTGAAAATACGTTTTCATCTTTACTGCATTGTTAAAATGTCATACCCAAAAGAGTTTGAGCTTTGGAAGAAATTAACCAAAATGAAAGACTAACTCTATTACCTGACTTGGACTCAAGTCTTTGAGGTTAGGTTTTACGCTCAGTCTCTGGGGGAATGACTGAGTTTCCATTCACATCAACCCTGTTTAACCAACATAGTCTCTGTGGGGTGAAATTCACCAAGCCCCTGCCTGTTCCTGGAGGCTGCAATTAGTTCAGGGTTGTACACGTGACCCCAAAGAGGCCAATCAGGTTTCTTCCCAGAACACTGCAATCAAGGAAAAGGTCTTCTCTTTTATGGTTTTTCTGAACTCGAAGGAGCTTGCAGATAAAGAACTTCCGGGGCCATCTTGGTGCTGTGGAGATTGGGAGTAAAGCTAAGCAGAAGGGAGCAGAGATGGAGACTCCGAGTCTGGTCTCTTGGTTGAACCATGAGATCTAGCTTTCCAGGCAGCCAACACCGCCTTTGAACTTCCTAATTACGTGAACTACTTTAATTTTAATTTTGATTTGGTTTATGCTTATTGAGCTCCTTTGGGATACCAAGACTGCCAGACTCCCCTCATTTTCTTCAAGCTTCTTGTTTATTGCTCATCCTTATCAACCTCAGTTTCTCAGGACTCTCTGTACCGGATGGCACTAAATTACAGTAACTGAAAATCCTGTGTTTATTTGCTGAGTGGCCATTTGAGGACTGACTGTGCTTAGAGAAATCCTGTGCTCCTGCTTGCCGTCCGGAAAACCTACTGCCAAATTCATGAGTACGATTTGTCCAGATGCGCATGTAGGCTAGGAGGCGAGAGTAGAGAGGGTTCTCGTTTCTGAGTGTGTGTGTGTGTGTGTGTGTGTGTGAGAGAGAGAGAGAGAGAGAGAGTGTGTGTGTGTGTGTTTCCTTTGCTTAATTCTCATTTGACTTTATTTCAACTGGTGTCTATTGAGTATGTATTATGTGCCAGCCAAAGTGCTTATCACTGGGAGAAGAAAATGAGCAACTCTGGATGATGGGAGCTGGAGTGGTGGCTTAAAAGTGGTGGCTTAAAAGGCTTCTAAGGCTTTTAAAACATAGCTAGGAGAAACAGTGGATAGAATATTTTCATAAAATTCATATTAAGAATTGTTATTACCTGTTGAACAACTTCTTTTTTTTTTTTAAGAGAGAAGGACAGTGAGAGAGAGAGAGAGGAGAGAGAGAGAGATGGAGAGAATCAATTATTACTGAGTTTTTCACATGGCTTCATTGCTCTTACACTTAGTTGTGTATGTGGGCGCTGGGGTTTGAACCTGTGTACTTGCGCAAGCTGGGCAAGTGCCTTAACTGCTGAGCCACCACTCCAGCTCCCATGTTAAACAACTTCTAAGGGGAGATTACTAAGTATTTCACATGGGTTATCTCATAGCATCCTCTCTGCCACGTTGGAAGATTCATATTCTCATTGAGAAAATTTAAGATCAAAAGAGTTGAATCAACTTGTCCAATTTCTGCAGAGATTTCAAGTTTCCTACTTAATAACGGATTCTACATTTTTTTTAAATGCAGGAAGTTCTGTAGACTTTGATGGATATGGCAGTGTGCCCAATTATAAAAGTACATTTTCCATCCCTTCCTGCTGGCAGGAATGGCTGGAGAGATGAATAAGAATTCTTTGTTTGGGGCTTCTTGAGGATCTTTTAAAAAGGAGATAAGTTGGCTATAGAAGTGTCCTTCACTCCATCTGGCTGGGACAAGGGTAAGATGGCTGGACAATTCCTGGACTATGAGGTCAGGAAAAGTGGAAATTACAGTCAAAGTGTGGTGGAGAAGTGACAGACATCTGAGCCCTTTATTGCCATGGGGACACCAGCACAGCCCCTGGGTTGTTCACAGCAGACTCATTTTAATGAGGGAAAATGCCACTATCTCATTTACTTCACCATTTCAGTTTTCTGATCTGCAGAGGCAAGACTACTCCCTAAAGTCACTCAGCTAGTGAGTGGTAGAGTCAGGGTTATAGATGAGGACTTCCATGGTGCAAAGCTCACCTCATTAACCACCATGTGGTTCACTCACGCGGGAAACATTCACGTGTGTTCTCTATGTGCTTGCCACTGTGAAGGTGCCAAAGACACTTGGAGAAATAAGACCACGTTTCAGGAGGAATGTGTCCTCAGATGGAACACATACTCCAGGCACTCCAGAGAGCGAATCAGTAGCTACCTGCATCACAAGAGGAATTGCACTGTGGGCAACTCAGCAGAGACTTGGAATGCTTGAGTTTGCTAGCAGGGAGGAGGAACACAGGTGTTCAAGATGGCAGACGGCATGTTCAAACACCTAGATGATTCAGATTCGGGGAGAGTTGATGCAAGGCAGAATGTTCTGTCCCAGTTCATTTGGACAGAGTCTGCAGCATAGACAGTATTATGGGGGTGTCAGTCTTGGCTGTGTAGCCAACTACCCATAGTATAATGACTTAGAAAGCAAACATTTTATTTGCTCACAATTTCAGCAATTGGGGCTGGGCTCAGCTAGTCAGTTCTTCAGGCCTTGCCAGATTCCCCAGGCTCCTGAATGATTGAACAGGAGCATGGCCTTACTGGTGATGTGGTGTTTCCTGGTGGTTCTTGCATTAGAAACACATTTATTACGATATTATCTTGTTAGCCAACTCGGAGAAGCCAGTTTGTTTTTCTCTTGGTTTTCCATCGATCTGTATATCTAGCTTCTGTTATGACATACATAGATCAACAATTGCAAATTATTTGAAAAGACAGGAGATTTTGAATAGTTTGAGTTCAAGTGATGGGAATTTCTAATGTATTAAATAATTGTTCAACATTTTTACCCAGTACTCATATCTTCACTGGTGTCCCCTTTTGTCTTGAAAATAAACTATTGCGTTTATGTGTAAAATACTATTACTGATCTTAAAATTACTGAGATTTTATAAAATGACCAAAGAACTCTAAGAAATTTGTAACATATATGGTAAAAGTTCATCTTTATGATCTCAGAAATAGTTTGGGGGCTGCTATGGTAGGCAAACTCTCTCTATTCATGATGACTTCCAAACTTCCCCCGAAGACTGTTTTCCTTCTCCACCCATGCAATATCCAGCTGTCTAGTCTCCAATACAAACAAGAACCTTGGGGAACTGCTAAAGGGATGAGGGTTGCAAATGTTACAGTTTATATGTGAGGTGTCTGCCCGGATCTCAAGTGTTAGATAATGCAAGAAGGTTTGGAGGTGAAATGATTGAGTTATGAGAACTTATAAGCAGATCAGTGCATTGATCCATGTGAATGGATTAACTGGGTGGTAGCTGTAGACACATAGGGTGGCTGGAGAAAGTAGGTCAATGGGGGCATGCTCTTGGGGCTAATATATTGCCCCTGTTGATCAAAGTCCTCTCCCTGCTTCCTGGGTGCCATATTTTGAGTTATTTTCCTCCTCCACATTCTTCTGGAATGATGTTCTGCCTCATCTTGGGCCCAGAGAAATGGTGTTGATCATCTATGGATTAAACTTCTGAAACCTTGTGCCCCAAATAAACTTTTCCTCTCTCAATTTGTTCTTGCCAGGTGTTTTGGTTGCATCTGTGACAAAGATGATTAAAAACATCAGGTATGGGCAGGAGGAGGCTTGGAAGAGTGAAATCACTAACATCAACTCTGCAAGTAGTCCTAGTTAAGAGGGGAGGGGGCTCTGTGTGGTGAATTCTGGGGCTGCAGCTGGCTGTGGAGTAGCCATGTGGTTCAAGAGGGGGCTGTAAATTTGGACTGGGTGTGGCTGGGCTTCTGTTGGCAGAGTCGATGGTGGGTATGTGAGGGTGTGTATAGAGCTTGGAAGCTGCAAGGTCTGGGCAGAGGAAACACAAACTTAAAGTGAAATACTAAAATAGTCCAATGTCACTGTAGAGGAGGGAAAGCGGCCTCAGTCTTCATCTCTTGAAAATTCCTGTTACCCTCCAGGTCAGCAACTTATCTCATAAATGATCCGTATCTTCCTCTTGGCACCTTTAGGCCTATTATAAACAATCCGTTAGCATTTGGACTTCCTTCATGTTTGTTGAAACAATGACATGAACAGGAGTGGGAAGTATCACACTTCTTCCCATTATCCAAGTGAGGAATGTGAAACTTGGAAAGGTAGTGCCTTGGTCAAGGAGACTCGATGGTCAAGGAGACTGAGTGGTCAAGGGGACCCAGTAAGGGGAGGACCAGGACCTTCGTCTTCTGTGTTCTTCCTACTGCCCCATCTGGCTCCTTAGGAACCTGTATCCAAATCTGCGTAGGTCTTCCTTTTACCTCCTCTGGTTTACAAGTATGTGTCAAGTGCCTTACGCGTGCCCCAGAGTGCTCAGCAGGGTGGATGCGATACCAAGTGAGAAAGCGGCTCTGCCCTCATAGAGCTACCTTCCAGTCGGAGAAGAAAGCAACAGGCAACTTATAAAAACCAGAGAGTTAATTTATGCAGATCAACGTGCAATTGAGAGAAGCCTAAAGCAGAGCGAGAGGCTGGGATGTCAGGACAGTGGGCATCAGAGCAGGGTGTCCTGGCTCTCTCTGCCACTGACGTGTCCAGACTTCACGGGGCCTGAAGATCACACAACTTTGGAGGCAGTTTGTAAGAAAAGGAATACAAGATCATGAGTAGAAAATTAGATTAAAGAAAGAATATTTATTTAGAATGAGAAAAGATGTGACACAAAATTATCTATTCTGAAAATCTACAAAATCTAAAATAATCCCATAAAACCCAGAAAAATGACCTAATATTTATGATGAATTTCTGGGCTTATATGTATATTGTGTTTTCCTAAGATATTGGGAGCATACTCTTTTGTTTCCTCTTCACATGACACCGATTTTGTAATAATTTATAATGAGAGAACAGAAAGCTTACTCTGACTTTTTCTAGCATAGTAGATTAAAAAATTTATGCCGATAATTTAAAAAATTTATTTTAAGCATCCCAAGCCATGGTTGACCATGTGATATAAATATTGAGGACTGTCATCAACTTTGGACAACTCCACCACACGCCTGCCATGTATGATCTATAAGGTTACAGGACATTTTAAGTTTTCTTATGCAATGACTATCAAAGCATCTCTGAATTAGTGACCCTCATTAATCAGCTTGTCAGAATGTCCCTCAGCTCCAGTGTATGCTGAGATTTGCATGACCGCCTTTGGTGTCACCCAGAAATGAGAATAGCTCCCCAATGTTTCCGCGATTTCCTCCTTTACGCCTACTGAAACCAGAAAACCCAAAAGCCGACTCACTATTTCTTTGGGGAGGACCACTCTTCCTTTTAATGAATGGCCACATTTTGTGTGATCTGAACGTTGTTTTTGCTACAGTTTGCTTCCAGTGTCAGGATAATTTCTATTGCTTTTCCCCTTCATATTTTAATTTTGTTTGCATTAATTTTTAATTGGATTTCCTCTCATCTTCTTATTCACTTGAAGATTATGAAAGAATGTGCTGATCATAAACATCCACTTCAGGAGCCTGTAATTTCTTACTTGTTTCATGGGAAGATTATGCAGTGGCTTTTCAAATTATAATCAAAATGGTGTTGCATCAACCTTTGGAATATATTTAAACAGCATTGGGCTCGCCCTCCGTCTTCTCCTTCAAGTTATCAGAAATGTGCGTAAGCATCCTTTAAACGTCTCTGTGATCATGGCCACATTGTGGATAGCATGGTGGCCATTTGGCTACTCTCAAATTATTTAAAGGAAAAACCAAATGGGCAAGTGTGTATGAAATAACACTTCCGCGGTTTAAACGTGAAAATGTTCGATGCAGCAGAACACTAAAGTTGTCAACAACCCATGCCATGCAGGCAGATTCTCCTCCACGGTGGTAAGGGAAGAGGTGCCCCCTGCACATGTGACGTTTTGAAAGGCTTGTAACAGCCTGTGTAGCGCAGCGCTTTCCACAATAGCAAGGTTTTCATATAAGTGACCATGAATGGCACTCATAGTCACACTGCTCCACTTGGAATAAAGTCATAGACAACTGCCAATCGGCAAAAACAGTCAGATTTCCTCGTCGGGATTCTGTTAAAAGCACATCCCGCGGCATTCACCAAGGCTCAGTCAGTGCTTGTTACAGCCCGCATGGAAACCACAACAGCGCAGGGCAGTTGAGGCTCTGGTCGCTCGGTGCACCACACACTGCAGCTCAATCCAACTGCACCAAGCCCTGGGTCTCCAGTGAGGCCACCACCCCAGCTGCTGGCCACTGATTTTTGTAAACTCCTGTTTTAGAAGCACCTTTTCTGACCATCATATGTTTTGTTTTATTCTTCATAAACATTACTGGATCATGATATTGGGAAAGAACAGTTGTTTTCTTAGAGAAACAGATAAGATTAAAAATGCCGCTCACCGTAAGAGGCCATCCGGAAAGGTCACAGAGCTCGCTCAGGTGGTGTGTGTGGGAGAGAACAGCTGCTGCTGACCCTTGGCGCCAGTTCTCCAGCTTTTTTTTGCTTCTTTCTTCCCCTGGTTTCTGTTGTTTTGCTTTTATATTTTGTATACTGCTTCCCTCTCTTTACAACTTTGGCCATCAGAGTCTTAATTTCTAATACAATATATTGAAAGTTTTCGACATCTTGAAGATTCTGCCAGTCTTTGTTTATTCTTATTTATTTATTTGGCTTCTAATTAGGAATTTCCTGCCAATCAAATCTGAATATTGATCTGATCCATAATTGTGAAAATGTATACAATTAATCTGAAATTACAGCACACATGAGAGTAGTTCAAATGTTTTAAAAAACTGCTCTGACTTTGAATTGAGCCACTTAAATGAGTAATCCAGTGACTCTTCCTCCCTATGTGTTGCCTTAACCATTGCACATGTAGAGTTTGTCACCGGCTTCTTCAGGCTGTTTTGCTCTGTCATGACATCTTGCATCGTCTTCAATCTGGATGCAGCAGAATCCTTAGAGTCAGACACACTGGGTATGCTTTGCAGGAGAGCATATTGTGCTGTAACAAACACACAAACATTCTTGCTGTTCACTGCTGCAGGCATGTACTCGAGAGAATCTGATGATTGTGCAGAGTTCTGTAGAGGAGGATGTGTGTACATTATGTGCAGATATTATGCCAGTTCAGAAATGGAAAAAGCATCCGGGATTTTGGTGATTTCAGAGGACTTTGGAACCAGTCCTTTGTGGACGCTGAGGGACAAGTAGATCCTAACAAGTCCCCACACTCAACATCTGCTCAGGCAAATCCCTGGAATGGCATTACCATGTCAAGGTCCCCTACCATGGGTGGATGTTTGGTGGCAGACACCACAGACGGAAGCAATGGTGTGTCAGACTCTTGAAAATTTCACAGCACACCTGACATGGAAACACATCGCCCACCAGTGACACATCTCTAGGGCCTTGTGTGGCTGAGGAGAGAGAGAAAGACCTTGATGTTTTTGTTGGCTTTCAGGTCACTCCACCTAGCCCACCTTATAGAAAGGAAGTGATGCAGGCATGCCTAAGGTGAGGACTCTGCTCTACCAAGATGATGACTGAGCGTAGGCAGCTGGATCCCTCCTCACAAAATGACCCTGAATTCTGGGACTCAACAAAACCCCATGAGAAATCCCTGGTGAGACTCGGGACTGTCTTGAAGTGGGCTGTGTATGCTTGTATTTGGATGGGTCTA
Source organism: Aplodontia rufa (assembly GCA_004027875.1). Taxonomy (NCBI): domain Eukaryota; kingdom Metazoa; phylum Chordata; class Mammalia; order Rodentia; family Aplodontiidae; genus Aplodontia; species Aplodontia rufa. Next base: position 50,646 of record PVKS010008098.1, read on the forward strand.
GGGTACAGACTGGGGCAGCAATTGCAATAGGAAGGTATGTCTGAGTGTCGATCCTGTCTCTCCCCTGTTGTCTTGGGACAAGCAATGCCCACACCTCTGTGGCAGAAATCAAGGCATGGCCCAAGTCACCATAGCTACTGTCCATAAGTTAACATTAGGGCAGCAGATTCATCTGCCAAGGAGATGCTGACAGACACAGAGAGGTCTGACCCACTACATTTGAACCTCAACCCCTCCTTCCTCCCTCCAGGAATGCAGGGCTGGTCATGGGGCTGGGCTTGGGACATCAGTGCTGCTTTTCCCAGAGGTGCAAAAGAGAGAACTGGAGGGGAGGTGGCGCCCAGTTGGTGGTCCCCAGCAGGTAAGCTTGAGCTTTGTGCTCTAGGAGTGTGTCTTTCCTTTTCCTCAAATACTCCCCATGTCAGTCAGCTTTCCATCACTGTGACCAAAAAACCTGGCAAGAACAACTTAGAGGAGGAAAGGTTTATTTTGGCTCATGGCTTCAGAGGATCCAGTCCATGTCATCTGACACCATTTCTTGGGCTGGAGAATATCATGGTAGACATCGAGGAGTGAAGCTGCTCAGCTCACAGTAGCTGGAAGGCAGAGAGCAAGGGAGGAAAGGGCCGGGGAAAGGCAAATGCTTCCAGGGCATGTCCCAGTGATCTACTCCCTCCAGCTGGGTCCCACCTTCCGGTAGTCCATTAGGCTACCGATGAGGTCAGAGCTCTCATGATTCAATCATGAGAGCCCTACCTCTGAACACGAGACTTTGGGGGTCATTCTAGAGTCAAACCTTACCTTTCCCAAATCCACTCAGACCAGTGGTGGACTCAGCTCTTCCCTGATGCCCGCAGCAGACAGGGTGGCTGACTCCCTGGAGAACAGACCGCAGGAAAACAGGACAATGGGCAAAGCCCCTCCTCAAGCACAACTGCTGGGGTTGGGGTGGGATGCGAGGGAAAAATAAGCAAAATAAATAAACTGCGGGAGACAGGGGGAGCCTTTAGAAACGGGGAACAAGAATTTATAAAAGCACAAATACAAGCCACACATTAGGAACAAAAATAAAATATTAGGCATAAATGTGTGTTGTGGTCTGGATTTAAGACTGCGACTCCTGGTATGGTTCTGAAGAACTGCACTGACGCAGTCAAGAGCGAACTGAACTGAGGGAGGAGTCCGGGCAGGGCCTGCCTCTTGGGCACGCCCTGCTTTCATGGCATGTCACCTCTTCTATTCCAATGCAGGTCTTTTTCATTGCTAAGCCAGGTGAGCTCTAGATGAGCCATGCCTCCTTTCAGGCACATGGCAGTACTTCCCATTCTGCGGCTGGCAATCTGAGCCTGCATTACTGAGCATGATGAAGTCCCTCACTGAATGCTGGTAAAATACTGGGGCTACTTGTCCCCTCCATTTAAAAATAAGATTTAAATACTTTAAATTCTTATGCTTCCATTTACGCCACATAGAGGGTAGCATAGTGGCCTCATATTGCTTCTGTGCAGTAGGCATGGCCCTTCCCACCCAGAGGTGGGGTCTATCACTATTCTCTTAATCTGGAATGACCTCATAACTTGCTTTGACCAATTGATGCAGGAGAAGTGATGTGGAGCAAGCCCTGGGCCTGAGGTGAGGCAGAGCCTTACACAGAAGGGTGTGGTAGAGGAAAGAAGCTCAGATCATGGCGTCCAGGAAGCAAAGAGAGGGATCAAGGCACATGAGGCCTTGCAATGTCCATCTTGACCTTTTGTGGGTTTTTTTTTGAGACATCCATGCAGCAAAGAAGACAGAATGGGAGACCCAGCGGAAAGCAACCCAGACATCAGAGCTGCCCTGGCTAAGACCTGGTGGCTTGCTGAGGCCAGCTCCAGCCAGTCCCCAGCAGAGTGCAACCACATGAGTGAGTGAGGGAAACCAGGAGAGCCACCCATTGGGCAGCTCACAATAACAAAGGACTCCTTAATAAGCTACTCTTAGAGTGGCTTATTAAGCAAAAATTATTGAGACCACATAAATTATTATTCTTAATGTGGTAGGATACAGAATAATAGATCCCTTTGTTCAGATGAGAACTGGAGTCTCAGGGAGTTTATGTAACAGCACAGTCACACAGGTAGGAAGTTATGGGTGGGACAAGATACCAGGGCATGTGGACGAAAGTGCGGACAGGTAGAGGAGGATGGTGCTGTGGCAGTCACTTGGCTTGGCCTCCCCTTTGCTTCCCTTTTTATATCTAAGGCATTTTCTTGGTGTAGAAGCCTTGAACCCACACAGATGTGGTTTGACCTTCTGTCTCTGCTGCTTACCTCCTGGTTGTAGGACCTCAACAAATGATAAAATCTCTGAGCCCCAGTCTTTTCCTTTGTAAAATGGGAGGCTATAATATTTCACACTTGGGTTTCCCAAGATTTTATAGGTGGACATCTGTGTGTGTCTGAGCCCCATGCCCAGGTGTTGCCCAATAAATGTTTATTCACTCTCTTTCTTTCCCCCAGCTTCATTAAACTATTGTCTTTTGATTGCCTCTTGTAGAAAAGGGGTAAATACTGCTTGATCTTATAGTTCCTTTTTACAAAGATGAAAAAGGTAATAATGATGACAATGGATTTTGTAATTTGTAAAATGACATTAATGTGAATCTTTGAGACCTGTGTTAATCAGCTTTGCATCATTGTGACCAAAATACCTGACAAGAACAACTTAGAGAAGGAAAAGTATATTTGGTTCCCATGGTTTCAAAAGTTCAATCCATGGATGGCCGACTCCATTGCTCTGGGCCTGAGGTGAGCCACAGCATCATGGTGGAAGGGTGTGGCAGAGGAAAGAAGCTCAGTTCATGGTAGCCAGGAAGCAGAGAGGGATCAAGTCACCAGCAACAATATACAAATGTCGTAAGCATGCCCTCAGTGACCTACTTCCTTTAGCTATGCCTTATCTACCTATAGTTTTCACACAGTATTGTAGTCCTTTCACATAACTAAATCATCAAATGGACTAATCCACTGACTAGGTTATAGCTCTTATAATCTAAACATTTCACTTTTGATTATTCCAGCATTTTCTCCCACATGAGCTTTTGGGAGACAGCTTATATTTGTATCATAACAAGACCCAAGAACTATCTAAGATGGCAGAAGACAGTTGTGTTTGATGATGTGGACCTTGGTGACAGAAAGACTCAAATTCTAATCCCATGGTCCAATCTTAGCAATGGTAGAACCATGGGCCACATAACCAACCTCTCTCTGTGCTTCAGTTTCCTCAGATTTAACATCAAGATTTACCCCGCTTTGGATATTTGTTGTAAGGATTCAATGAAATTGAGAATGTTAAGCATTAGTCTGGCAGAGCAAACACTAACACTATTTTTGCAGTGGGAGGGACAGACTCTCCTTTCCCGCTCATTTTTTTCTCCTTCAACTCAGAGTAAGGATCGGAACTCTGCTAAAGATTTGAACTTGTGGCTCTGAAGAAAGAAAAGACAATGATTTTGAAATTTATCAAAGACATTCTTCACAGATATAGAAAAGTCATTTCTTAGATTTATTTGGAAGAATAAAAGACCCAGAATAGCCAAAGCAATACTTAGGAAAACAAGCAAAGCAGGAGACATCACAATACCTGATCTGAAACTATACTACAGAGCTGTACTTACAAAAACAGCATGGTATCAGCATCAAAATCGACATGAAGATCAATGGAATAGAGTAGAAGATACAGAGACAAAACCACAAATCTGTAGCTAGCTGATATTTGACAAAGGTGGCAAAAATATATCTTGGAGAAAAGACAGCAAATGGTGCTGGAGAAAACTGGATAATCATATACAGAAAAATGAAATTGGATCTGTATCTCTTACTGTGAACAAAACTCAAAAGAAAATGGATCAAAGACCTAGGAATTGAACCAGGGCCCTTACAGCTACCGGAAAAGAAAATAGGGTCAACGGTCCACCATATAGGAGCTGGCACTGGCTTCCTTAAATGACCCCCATAGCACAAGAAATATAACCAAGAATCAACATGTGGATTGCTGTTACACTAAAAAGCTTCTGCTCCGCCAAGAAATCAATTAAGAAAATGAAGAGAGAGCCTTCGATGGGAGAAAATTGTGGCCAACTATGCCTCTAATAGGGGTCTAATATCCTGTATCTACAAAGAACTCAAGAAGCTTAATACCAATATCACAAGTAACCCAATCAATAAATGGGCAAAAGAGCTAAACAGAAACTTCTCAACAGAAGAAATGCAAAAGGCCAATGAATCTATGGAAAAATATCCAACATTTCTAGCAATCAGGAAATGCAAACCAAATCTTCATTAAGATTCTACCTCGCCCCAATCAGAATGGCAAAGATCAAGAATACAAACAGCAATAAATGCTGGAGCAGGTATGGGGGAAAAGGGACCCTTATACATTGTTGGTGGGACTAGAAACCAGTACAACCACTCTGGAAAGCAGTATGGAGACTCCTCAAAGAATGAGGGAAGGAACCACCATATGACCCAGCTATTCCACTCCTGCGTATTTTCCCAGAAGATACAAATTCAGCATACTATACAGACACAGCTACATCAATGTTTACAGCAGCACAATTCACAATAGCTAAGGTATGGTATCAACCCAGATGCAACTGTGAGATATATCAGCTATTAAAAAAAAATGAAATCATGGCCCTTGCAGGTAGATGGAGAAAATCATGCTGAGTGAAATTTGCCAGACCCAAGGAGTGAAGGGCTGGATGTTTTCTCTCATGTGGAAGCTCGAGCACAATCCAGGAAGGAGTGAGAGCACAGTAAGTTTACACAACAGACTCATCACACATGGATTAGCAAGTGAACTGGAGTCCACCTTGCCGTCTGGGCGTCACGGGGATGGAGGAGGAAGGGGAGGGCGACGGGGTCACATGATGTGTACATGTGTGGAAGTGTAACAGCAAACTCCTTCAACATGTAAAACTATAATGAAAATGAAATCTTGTTTAAAACTAAATAATAATAAGCTTTCTATCAGTACCTTGAGTAGCACAGTGGGAACGACTAGACTAGAGGAGTGCCACAGATGACCCTCTGCTCAAAGTCCAAATCCTTTCCGCATGAGCACCACATTCACTCTCTCCCTGAGCCCTGCAGCTTCATCCATCTGAGCACTTGAGTCCAGGATTTGAACCCCGGGCCCAGGACAAGATGCAGCTCCTCTGGGTTCGCGCCCTGTGTACTGTCCTTGGGTGCCGCTCCTCCCCTTGGAGACCTGGAGAGTAAACATTCGTCATCTGCTCTGCCTCGCTGCGCACACCCAGCAGCCAATAGCTGGGCAGGTGCAGGACAGCTGTTGTCGATGCTCCTGTTAAAAATAGGAGTCTCAGAGTCACACAAGCATCCCTGGACCACGGCAGTTTTGAAATCCGCTTGGGCACGTGCTTGTAGTTCCTGGATCTGTGCTCAGTCCCAGGCCTTGGGAGCTGCTCTCGATTCATCGTGGCTGTTTCTGGTCACCTGATCCCACCTTAACTCACATTTTATTTCCCATAGGGAGGGACATGGGTGTTTTCAAAGCAGCAAACTTCATAGCTTGTTCTCTCATATTAAATGTTAAGGTCCAAAGACCTCTTTTCCTCTACATCTCTGTTTCAATCCAAATGTACACAATCATTTTGAAAATTTTGTGAGCTCTGGTGTAATAATTTATAACTACTCGTCAGACAGCTGCAAGCAACAGCTGTCTAGGAGGTGCACCTTTTTCTTCTTTGGGCCCTAGCAGGTTGCTGTGTAAGGGAGTCCCATTGCTATTGGAGGCAGCCTGTGTGGAACCCCTCCAATTCTCAGGAGGCGTCTGTCGATCCCTGAAGCCACATTCCCAGTCTAGGACGATTCTGCACAGAGGATTTGTCTTACTTTGGGTCTTCCACTGAAAGAGACTGGCAATGAGAAATCGTTAGCTTCCAGATCCAGCAAGTCCTGATACCTGTTTGCTTCCAAAATTTTGCTTAAAAATGGAACAGTTTAGTTCATTTTCTTCTGTCCAAATTGTGCACTCCTAAAGGAAATCAGTGCATTCTTTTAACATTCTGTCTTGAAATCTCCTCAGACCAATTGATCACTTTATTAGTTATATTTTTTATTTTCTAAACAGTTGTTTCAGAAGACAGTGTCCCCAAATTATAAGGGTCATTTTTTTTTGTCCTAAAGTAGAAATTTCTTGCTCATGCCCCAAGTGCACACCAAGGCTGCTGAGATCCTCCTTCTTCCTGCCATCTCCCATGCCACATAGAACCATTGGAACAGGTTTGTGGTGTCCCACTCTGTGCTCTTAACCTATTTCTGACTGCAAACCATGCCCTGTCTGAGCCACATGTAAGATTAGGGCATCAAATACAGAACGTTGTCTGTGTTGGATAGTACTTGCAAATTGATGAAACTTAAAGTTTGATGATGTTTGCATCAAAACACTTGGTTATCTACGATTGTGTATCTAATCATCCACAAACTTAATGGCATAAAATGACAATTAATATTTCTTATTTCTCACAGATACTGTGAATCATAAACTTGGAGGTGAATTTGTATGGTGGCTCAGAGTCTTGGAGGGGGTTGTGGGCAAGACAACACTGTGTAGGCTAAGTGAACTGAGCCCTTAGTTTAGCCAGGAGATCCCCTTCCAGAACGCTCTCTCACACCCACGCCGCTGGACTACTGGTTTTTGCTGTGGTGGGCATCTTGGGGCCTCTGCAGGGGTCCTCTCCGCAGGGCCCCATAACATGCCTGGCTTCTTGCAGAGTGAGCAGTGCAGGTGAGCTTTTACTAACCCAGCCTTGGAAGTCACTACCAGCACTTTCACAGTATCACAGGGTGACACAACCAGCTCTGGGTCAGCAGAATGACAGGAGGTGGGGCCATCATGGAGACTGGCTACCACAGTGTGGGTCAGAGATGTCCCACCAGAGAGGCTCCCTCCAAATGTGCCATAGCTGGGAGAGATCAGGAGAGGCTTCCTGCAGAGGCCCCAGGAGGCTGAGACTGGAGGCTGTGGTGTGGGCAGGGAGTGTGCAGCGAGGCAGGAGAGAGTGTGTGGGAAATGCCTTGGTAGTGCTGCAGGTGAGGCACAAGGAGGCATGAGGCTTAGGAGCCAAGCCCTCACCTCTGCTCACCTCATCACCTATGAAACGGGAAGAGATAAGAACCTGATGTGGCTTGAGTGTCCCCTTTAAAACTCGTATTGGAATGTAACTGTCATTGTGATGCATGGGGAAGGGGGACCTTTAAGAGAGAGGAGTTGAGGTCAGGAAGCCTGTATTCAGGAGTGGACAGATGCTGAGGTCCTTATCCAGCAGGCTCCCCCTCTCCCCCGCTTGCTCCACTTCTCTCCCTTTCCTCTCCCACCGGATATCCTCCAGATTACCATGTGGTAAGCAGGCCCTCGCCAGGTGCTGGCACCTTGCTATCCAGATTCCTAGCCTCCTGAACCATTTCTGTTCATTCTAAATTGTCCAGTCTGTGGCAACCCGGTACGAAAGAATAAAACAGGATAAGGCACAATCACCTGCCAAACCTCGTGAAGTTTAAAAGGAAGGAGGAAAGGGAAGAGTAGGTATTTTGTAGAGCAAAATTAATTATAGTACTAGCTTTATAATATTTCTACAAAGATTAATTGAGATAATACTATTAATCTTTATGATATTTTATTTGAAATAAAGTCTCAATAAATGTTTTATTTATTATTTTGTTTTCATTTTTTCCTATATCCAAAGAGTAGAGGACAATGAGAAGAAGTCCCATCTACAAGCTCAGTCTGGAGGGTTTACACCGAGGTAAGGAGGCAAATTCACAGCATGTCCAGAAGGGTCTGAGCGTCATAACTACTAAATATCCTTCACGCATGAAGCCCCCAGGGCTAGGTGGACTGTGCTGACTTTGGGAAAGGCCAGGAGACGTGGAGATTGTGGGTCTCATGTCTCTTGGTGCAGGAAGCACGTTTCAGCAGTAACCCAGCGATCGCCGTCCGGACAGTGACAGGGGCTCTCCTTGTTTTTGCCCTTGTGCTCAGTTGCCATTCCAGATGAGATGAATGCTGATTTCACTCAGCAGGCTGGGAGACTCAAGCCAGAGACAGATGTGCTGTTCCTCTGTACTGCACAACAGCCAGGATGGTCTTAGGGTTAGGGGAGGAAGCCTGGGAGCACAGGCGGGAGCGCGATTCACACAGGGAAGTCCTAGGAACTGCTCGTGGTGTTCCCAGTCCGCTTCCTACAAGAAGCCCTCCTGGGGTTTAATCAAGCCCCCGTCCGTACTGCCTCTGCTCTTGGAACCCATTTTTAGTTTAGACACACAGATGACCCTGGAAGCTGGAGCTGGGATTTGAATTGACAGGTGTCTGATCTCACGTGGCAGAATCTCTTCTAGTTCCTTGGGATACTCTAGCTTCTCTGTGAATAACACATTTCCTAGTTGAAAGGTAGGGACAATATTTTGGGGTTAATTAGTCAATAAATTATAGTGACTTCAAAGGTTTCAAAATAAAAAGGGTGGAAGAAGGATACCAGAGAAAATCAAACAAAAATAAAACAGAGTGCCATGTGACAACAGCCAGGGTGAGAGTCACATGGCATGAAGCAAAGAACGTTCTACATAAAGGAAAAGGGGGACTTTGATGGTGAGGACTTGTGTCCCATCGTACAGCAGCACAGCCTGCATCCTCAAAAGGCAAAAGCACAGGAGACACAAGGAGAAGCAGCATATATGTCCAATGTGGCAGACCACGTTCGTGTATCTCAGGAAATTCAAGAGGAAAAACACATGTCAGACAATGGAAGAGTCAAATAAAATGATCAGGCATTTAGCTAATGCTAAACTTTGGGTATTGAAATTTAAAAATGTCTCTATGCTTGAGCAAAGTTGCTGTGCTAATCCAAAGGAAACTCAGCAAATTGCTAAAGGTAGAAATAATGCAGATGGAATTGATAATGCAGAAGAAAATGAAGCATAGTAAAGCTATAAGCAGAAATTGACAAGTTAGAACCGGGAAAGAAGAAACTTGGTCAATAGGAACCTAGAGGTGATTCGTGAGAACAAACACGCTGCAAGTTCATCTCATTAAAAATAAGCAATCATGCTGAGTGAAATCAGCACAACCCAGAGAACCAAGGGTCCAATGTCTCCACTCATCTGTGGAGGCTGGAGCTAGACCCTGGCCATCCAGAGAGGAGGTCGATTAGCATGTTTTAAATCCGGATAAGGTGTAATGTCATACGACCTAAGGCATTCGTAGAGATGTATTGGGAAGGGCGGGGGATAAGGGTGGGTAACTGGGGGGGCTCATGGGGTAAATCTAATTTTCAGGATTTACATATATATTATATTATTTCATTAGGAGCTTCTTTGATTGTTCAACAAATAAATTTCTGAATAAAAAGGGATTAAAAAAATAAGTGGTGGTGAGATTAAGTGAAAACGCAGAATGTTTAGAGAAGGGGCAACGGCAACAGAAAAAGAAGAAATCAGAGTCAGAACGAAACTGCTCTTAAATCTGTGCAAACAAAATGAAAGGCCTGAGTTGGGCTTTAGTATTCTAGAAGAATGCAGATTCCCGAAGCTGCGCTAGCAGAGAGGAAAGGAACCGGAAGAGGACAGCTTCTTTGGAAGAAATAGGGAAAACTGTCATTGACCACGTCTTCCAGAAATGAGGTGCTTCCCGGAAACCTCTGCCTGGGGTGTAAGGAGCAGACACTTCCAGCGCTGTTCACACTTCCCCAGAACCTTTAAGAAAGAAGAAAAGCCCCAGACTCTTTGTCATGAATAGAACCTTCAATCCAAAACATAAACAAAATAGTGCACAGAACTGAAACTTAAGAAGGTCTCGTTTATGCAAATAATGCAAAATCCTAAATAAAACATTAACATAATTCAACAGCACATTAATGATAGCTCAGCAAGACCATGTGGTGTTTACTTTAATAATTCAAGAGTGCTCCGTTATAAGGCAATGTGTTTATGTATCCAAGGAAGACAGTCATGAAAATCTTCATATCTGCAGAAGGGACATTAGATGAAATTGAATATGCATTTTTGATTCAAGTAGGCTCCATAAAATAGGAGCTCACAAAGTTTTTCATGACTTGGTAAATGATGTCTCTGTTGTCCCAAAGGCCGTTTTAGCATGTATGAGGGAGTACTAAAAACATTCCCACTCAATTCAGGAGAAATACAAGGATGCTCATCCATTCTGTCATGATTTATCACAGTATTACATGTGCTAGTGGGATACAGAGATTGTGTGTGTGAAGTAAAGTCATCGCTCATTAAGAATGTTCTCATTATGGATCCTAAAAATTCAAGGCAATTTCCTAAAAACAAATATGAATAGTGAAATAATTCAGTAATACACAAAGATTCAGAATTAATACATGAAAATTAAGAAATCAATTGCCTATATTTAATACATAAATGTATTATAAACCATTCCATTTTGATAGAAGGTGGAAGAAAATAGTTAAACACAACTCTGTAACCCACTGCATGTCTCTGAGTACATCCCATCTGTGGGTTTCTTGGGAACCAGGTCATCAGGGAGCCAAAGGGCTCTGTATCCCCAGGAGCCAGGATTCCCTTCAAAGGCAGCTCCAGGACTGCACCCTTCCCTGCTGTGGATGTGGGCCTGAGCAGCAGTAGAGCCAGGAGAGCTTCCCACTTGGTAGGGGAAGCAGGAAGGCAGGGGCTGAAAAGGGCCAGATCCTGGAGGCGGAGTTGATCCTCAGGATCAGGACCTTGAGCTGAAGGCCACCAGCCATTAAGAGAACAGGGGCTCAGCATGGGAGCAGGGGCCTAGTTCAGAAACCTTGCAGAGACAGTCCAGCAGAGAGCAGATGAGGTGCTGAGCGCCGGCGATGGTTATAGGCACGTGAAGCAGACGGATTCAAAATATCAAAGAAGAGAAATGTGCCAGATTGGTGCTGTGTCTCCAACAGTTGTCCTTGTACTAGTATATCACCATTTTAGCTGTTATTGTTACTGTGGCAAACGACTGAAAGCAGAGAGTGCAGTTTGTGTCTCGGGTGTGATAAAACGTCTTGCTCGCTCCTCTCAGGAGCTCTGCTTGCCATTTCTGTGACCTCTGGTTACGTGAGATTCACAGTGCATGTCAGATGTTTTCATGATTCTTTCTGGGTGTTCCAAAATTAAAAAGTTACTTATGGAATTAAAAACAAAGGGAGAGGAAAGCTCAATAATGAAGTCCTAAGTGGAAACTGATAGAACAGATCTTAGAATGAAATGCAGAGAATTTGAGTTTTCATGAAGAGCCCTGGAGTACATTTGATTCAGTTTGCTTCATCCTTGCATGAATGGTGTGTTGGAGGCTTTGAAGGCAGTGTGTTTGTTTATGAGCATGACAAACAACTTACCTTGAGAAGTAAAGGAAAAAAATAACAAGAGCCTCAGTAGCAGGTGCCTCTCTGTGGCGTAGCCCAGAGTGGACTCCACATTTGTGATGGTATTTGATGAGCAATCACCTGCTCCTCGTCTCGTGGGTTGACTCTTGCCAATGCGCAGGTCAAGAGGACAGCCCCGATTTAGAACACAGACTGATATGATGCTTTAGAAAGTTCAGCAAACCAGCACACGAAAGCAAATTGCTCATTTAGGACTTTCAAAACATCGGAGAGACAATGAGTTTTCAAAGTCCTCAATACCCAGTCTTCTCCTTTTTGTTTGCCTGGAGTTTTGCATCCCCAGGCTGGTGGTGCAGTTTATCACCACGAAACTCCTCCACCTGCTCTCATTTCCCATTCAGCCTGGCTTGGCAATAAGATCCGCCTAATGGAATCCCATCTCCAAAGTTTCTGGTCATCCCTGTGTTGCACGGTGGACGGAGCTAATCATGTTTTAAAGAGAGTAAGTATTATAACGACATAAAAAGCTTCATTATGCATTAGTTTGGAATATTAAACATCTGTGACCTGAGTGAGGCAAAAGGCAGAGATTAAATTTGATGTTTGGGTGAAAATTAGGTGATAAAATCAATTAGTGCATTAACGGAGGGAGATTTTATGCATCTAGTGTCATTGACCTTTCTAAGCCCACTGTCTCCTTTTGCTTCTTCTCTTTGATTGCTAAGTTTCTTGAGAGGTGAAAAGGAGAACTCAGGGAATGGGTGAAAAGTCATTCAATTCCCTTGTCTGAGGAGGGCTGCTTCCCATTATCCCGGGGGTGGTGGCTCTGGTTTTCTAAGCCACTGGACTGTTAGTATTCAGGTCTCTGTGACGTGAGATTAGGAGGACAGTGGGTTCAGGTGACCAATCTGGTCCTCCAGCACATTCACTTCCAGGGAGTCACAGACCAAGCCTAAGAGGGCAGGGCAGAGTCAGATGCAGGTGGTGTGAGCCCTCCATTGCCCACCAGCTGTCTGCATGGTCTCCCCCAACATGCTCCACCTCTTAGAACTGCATCTACATCAGTAAAAAGGGGTAATGACGTTAAGGGTTGTGACATCAGATGACATCTGTGGACAAAATATCTGGCATAGCCCTTGGCACAATGACCCACAGTCAGCTACATCCTACCCCTTCCCTTTCCAGATTCCTGGGAAGAGTTCTTTCTCCATGAAGATATCTGTTCATTTCCTCTCAGTTAATCCTACATAGGGCCAGACACAGGGCTATGTGCTGGGGATTCAATGATCATTAAATGCGTACTATGTTCAGCAGGGTCAAGGTGAACTTGAATGGGGCTAAGTTTGTAACTTTAGTGTGAGATGAGCCGTTTAGTCTTTTTTAAAATATTCTTGCTATAAACAATTGCAACAATAAACAATATTTAATGAGCACCTATTATATCCAAAGTCTGCACTCAGTAATATAAGTGTGATTTTTGTTTTCATTTTTAAAATATTTTATTTTCTGGGGCCGGAGCAGTGCCTCGGCAGTTACAGAGCTTGCTCAGCATGCCCAAGTACGTGAGTTCAAACCCCAGCATCACATACACAACGAAGTGTCAGAGCAAGGAAAGCCATGTGAAAATCTCAATAAAAATTGATTCTCTCTGTCTCTCTATCTCACTGTCCTTCTTTCTTTAAAATAAAATAAAATAGAACATTATTTTCTGATAATTTTCACAGATTAATTAAATTATAATAGTCTAAAAATGCAGTTAGGGATACATTTTAAAAGCAGAATAATGATTTATATGTGCAAGGCCCTGGGTTTAAAGCCCAACACCAAAAACAAACAAAAGCAAAAAACAAATAAATAAAAAGGTAGTAAAGGTTAACACGTTCTCCTGGAAACACCATTGCCTAAAGTTCTCTAGTATTAGACTTTGGGTATATAGCTTTCCAGAACTTTCTGAGGCTTTCTTTCTGTTTAAAATATTACGTGTGCTTGTGTATGTGTGTGAGTGTACGTTCACACACACACACACACACACATATAAAATATGTAGGAGTTTATAAGTGTGAACAGATGCATGAGAAAATACACAATTTTGAAAACAAAACTGGAATCGTGAATTATAAATTTGCTGCATGCTTCTGCTCAGTAGTATATCACAGCTTTCTTTGGATGTTCTATAATGTCTAACGTTTGCACTTTTCTAAGCAATTGAGACATCTGTGCACACATCCTTGTCTATTGAGCCCACAGCTCCCTTAGGACCACTTTCTAGTTCTGGATCCCCGGGCTAAGGTTTTATATGAGATAGTCTCTGTCTGGAGGCAAGTTCTCTCCAGAAACATCACGCAATTTTCTCTTCAGCATTGCCTACACTTTTACTCTCTTTTTATCCTTTACAATTTAATAGCTGAAGATATTTTCTTACTTTAGGTTTTATTTCTTGACTTTCAGGCTCGATTCACTTTTTTCTTCTTCATTTTTCTCTTTTGTGGTGGACTGGGAATGATCCAGGGCCTCATGCCTGCCAGGCAGATATCCTGCCACTGAGCTACATTCCCAGTCTTCTTAATTTTATTTTTGAGGCAGGGTCTCACTAAGTTGCTGAGACTGGCCTTGAACTTGGAATCCTCCTGCCTCAGTCTCCTCAGTGGCTGGGACCACAGGTGTGCGCCTCTGCATCTGATCTTGGCTTACTGATGTATTAGTCTGTTTTCTATTTCCAAATTTAAAGGTCGAAGGCTGAGAGTACTTTATAAAGAAAGAGGTTTATTTGCCTCATAATCCTGGGGGTCCAAGAGCAAGTCTATGGCCTTGGCTTGCTCTTGTGTGGCCTCCTTGGTTGTGTGGATGACAGATGATGGTGTCATGGTGGGAGTGGGTATGAGAATGCAGCAGGAAGCGGGAAGGCACAGAGGCCGGCTCTGGCCAGCCTTGCTCTTCATTTAGAACCACCTCATGGTCCCACATGGTCAGACTGCCCTCAGCCCTTCTGAAACCAGTGTTCGGTGACTTCCCCTGGCCTCACCTCACAATGGCCCACGCTGGGGACTGAGCTCCCACCTCACGATCCTGTTGGGGACAAATCACATTGGAACCCTAGTAATCACTTGTTGGGCATTCAACTTAGCAGTTTGTTACTTTTCCTAGTTTGGAATGAAATCATTCACACTCCGATCCACCTCTTACTGGAGGGAGTTACACTGTTTCCTCTAAGACTTACCTCCACTGCCTGCCCAGGTGGCCCCCGTTCCCCAATCCACAAGGGGTGCCCCAGGGGCTGGAAGCCACACCTGGTGAATTCCTATGCTCGTTTATTTGACAGACCCAGCAAACACCCTGACTGTAGAGTCCTGGCAAGTTCATGGAGATTCGTTGTGACTACTCTGTTTCTTTTTTAATATGAGCAGTACTTCATTTATTGAAAGCATGAAAGTCAACCACACTTTGTGCAGTTGTTCCCCCACTTTAATGTACAAGATGCCTGAGATTCTTTTTTTTAATTTTTTTTATTAAGGAGTTGAGTTCTTGAACATTCATAAGTGCATATAAAGTAACAATATGATAAAGCAGAGTTACCCCCACATTGCCCACACCCCAGTCTCTTTTTTTCTGTTATTAAAACACTTTATTTTTGAAAGAATTTACACATGTGAAACTATATTCTACTCAGCTATTAAAAAGAATAAAGTCATGGCTTTGCTGGTAAATGGATGGAGACGGAGAAAATCATGCTGAGTGAAATCGGCCAAACTTAGAAATGCAAAGGTCAAATATTTCCTCTTATATGTGGAAGCTTATAGTAAAATAAAGCAAAAGAGGAGGAAAGGATAAGATTATAAAAAGAACCATTCAAGTGCAAATTAAAAGAGGAGCTAAAAGAAACCTACTAGAGTGGAGGAAAGAGAAGGGGAGAGGGGAGGAAGGAGAAGAGGGAAAAGGGGTATGTAAACCAAGTATAGTGCATTTAGCACCTCTGATATACTGATGCTTCTCACATAATCAATGCAAACTGGAACAGTCAATAAGAAATATGAACTTCAGGAGATTAGTAGAAGACAGGGCCAGGGAGACAGGGAAAGGGAGGGAGGGGGGGATGCTGTGGAGGGAAATTGGCCAACCATATTATTATATTATGTGACTGTGTGAATATGTAACAGCAGATCCCTTCATTAGGTACAACTGTAATGCGCCAGGAAAAAATGTGGGTTGGGGCTGAAGCGGTGGCTCAGCGGTGGCGGTGCTTGCCTGGCATGCACCAGAATGCGAGTTCAAACCCCAGCACCACCATGCACACAACCAAGTCTTAGAGCAATGAAAGCCACGTGAAAAACTAAATAAAATTGCTTCCATCTCTCCTCTCTCTCTTAAAAAAAATGTGGGGAAAAAAGCAGCTGCTTTTTCTGGAAGTGCAGAGTATGACCTTGAACTGCCTGGTCCCTCAAAGAACCTTTTCCCCCCTCTTCCATATTTTAACAACATTTTTTCCCCAGACACTGCTTTATACATCCCTGAGGCCTGGACATCTTTCTTCTTGGTTTTCCATTCCTTCCCCAGCTTCACCAAGTGCACTGCTCCCCGCTGGTGCAGAGAACATTTGCTGAATGGAGTCACCCTTGGGAATGAAGCCTCAAGTCACCAAAGTGACCTCAGGTCACCCAAGTGACAGCTTCAGCCAGGTCCTCCCCTCCCCTCCCTCCCCTACCCATCTTCTCTTTCCTCTTCCCCTCCCCCTCTTTTCTTTCCCCTTTCTCCCTCCCCTCACCCTCCTCTGCCTTCTCTCTCCCCTCCCTTCCCCCTCCCTTCCCCTCCCCATCCCCTTCCCTTCCTCCCCTCCCTCTCCCCTCCCCTCCCTCCTCCTCCCCCCCCTCTCCCCTCCCTTCCTTTTCCCCTTCCCCTTCCCTTCCCCTCCCCCTCCCCTCTTCTCTCTAGCCTTTGTTTTAAGAGAGAACAAGGGAGGCAGTGAAGCTCCTGGGGCAGAGTTGCAGAGTCCAGAGCTGAGGGGAGCTGCAGCTGGAGGGAAGAGAGGAGGAGGTGTGGTCAAGAATCCTAGGAGCTGCTTGCAGTGGAGGCTCTTGGAGGTGGGGTGAGGCTGCCACCCCAGATGGGAGGCAGAGAGGGTGAAGGGGAGCCATGAAGACAGAAGTGGGTAGCTCTTCAGTTCTGAAGTAAGGCACTTCACTGGGATTCATCCGTTGGGGGTGACATAGTCTTTTTGGTTTTGTTTTTATTTTTTTCAGTATTGGGGATTGAACCCATGGGCCTCTACCACTAAACTACAGCCTAGGCCTTTTATTTTTTAAGACAGGGTCTTGATAAGTTGCCCAGGCTGGCCTTGAACTTGCGGTTCTCCTGCCTCAGCCTCCCGAGTAGCTGGCATCACTTTTGACTTTAGACATGAGAAGGCAGCCACCCAATCTCCGTCCCATGAGGGTGTGTGACGTGTTCTTTCAATGCTGACCTTATGAAGACAAGGGGACTTTGAAGAATGACCATACCAATGCTCTGGGATAAGATATGTCCACACTTTATTTCAAGAAATTTTGGGGAACAAATGCACCTTGGGATCCGAGCTGTTTCCACACTGTCTTGCTGGAGGGCTCTCAGGTAGTATTGTGTGCATGCATCCCTGGGACTGTCGCCCCACTGTGTGACCACTCCCTCCTTGCTGCCGACTCCAAGCTGCTCTGATTGATGCCCTGGCTTTCCCAGAGGTGGGGTGGCCAGGTTGGCTTCAGAACACTTGTTACTGAATCTCAGTCTTGGACCACTTCACAGCACAGACTTCAAGCTATTCTGGAAGCTTCTGCACCCTGCATGCAGGCTGGGGTTGAGCAGTGTCGCAGCTCTCGGTCCAGCAGGGGTGGCTGGGGTCTCAACTGCATGGCCTCGCGTCTCCGTTCAGTCTGGGACTGGCACTCTATTAGTGGCTGCAGCCCTGGGAAAACGCATTTTACCAGCCTTGTGATAGCAAGAGCTGTTTCTGCCGGGAGTCCACATAGAGAAACGGCTACTCTGAGATGCCAAGACACTTTGTGTACCCACCTATTAAATAACTGTCCCGCAGCCATTGAGCGGAAGCAGCCTAGGGACTTACGAGGGACTCAGAAAGGACAACCATGTAGGATGCGCCACAAGTTCATGTCTAAACCTCCATATCTCTTTTGCTGAATCACAGCATAGGGTCAGACTAAGGACCAGTGGGGTAAGTACCGCGACAGTGTAGATAGCCCATGACTGTCTTCCCCAACCTTCCAATTTCTGTTCTTGCAAGAAACAAAGAGATCTTTGCTCTCTCAACTCCTCATTATCATCTTGGCTGTATTATTAGCTGTATTATTAGTTATTTGTTCAAATCTCTTCTCCCATAAGGCTGTGCAATGTGCTAACTGGGGCTGCGTTGTCTTCTCCTCAAGCTCCAAGGTTTATTACATGGTGTGCCTTGGCTAAAACTTGGTGAAGTCCTGAGGACTGAAGGAGCCAGAGAGTCCCGCATTCAAGTTCCAGCTTCGTGACCGCTTGGGTTGTGTTTTCATCTGTTATCCTGCTTGGACTGAAGTTTAGTCTATTCAGGTTGCTCAAACAAAATACCATAAACCAGATAGCCTATAATCAGCAGAACTTTCTCATGGTCCTGGGGATTGGCGAGTCTGGCAGATTCAAGGTCTGGCCAGGGCTGCTTGCCTGGTTCGTAGGTGGCACTTTCTTGGTCGGTCTGTGTGCAACAGAAGAGCCAAGGGGCCTTTCCAGGGCCTCTTCTGTAAGGACACTCATCTGGTTCAGGAGGGCTCCACCTCTGTGTCCTAAGTACCCCTCCAAGGCCCCGCCTCCAAACATCTCCACGCTGGGCATTAGGGTTTTCCTTATGAATCTCAGGGAAATAACATATATTTGTTAATTTCCCAAATTATGAAAACATTTGTTTCAGCAAATTTTTCCAGGGCTCTTGTTGATGTTTTTATGGAGCAGTATGTTTTAGAGGATCACTCTGCCATTCTGGAAGTCCATTTCTTGCTGTTCCTTTTCTGGGTAATGGTCTAGCAGAGTATTTTCGAACAAAGGAATTTTGTGTGATGTTAAAAGATGTTTCATGCAACTGCGATTCCACATTCAAAAAAGTGAGGGAAGTGACCCCCCTGGCACCGTGTACTCCAGTAATCCTAGCAGCTTGGGAGACTGAGGAAGGAGGATGGCGAGTTTGGGGTCAGCCTGGGTGATTTGGTAAGACCCTCAGGGACTTTGTGAGACTCTGTCTCAAAATAAAAATTTAAAATTGCTGGGGATTGTGGCTCATATTAAAATGCTCCTGGGTGCAATCCCCAGTACCATATCAGTAAAAGAAAAAAAAAGAAAGAAAAAGAAAGAAAGAAAGAAAGAAAGAAAGAAAGAAAGAAAGAAAGAAAAGAAAGGAAAAGTGAAAAAGTCCGGGAAGTAATTACGAAGCAGCCACCCCATTCCGTACTCTCTTGCCTCACTCTTGATTTCACTGAACTCCTGGTGGACAGGTCCATGTTCTGAGGGTCCTCTGTCCTGCTTTGCAGCAGTGGCTCCTGGTACCGTCTGCTCCTGTCTCACAGCATCACAGGATGCACAGCAGAGCCCTGGGCCTGCGTGAAGGTGCCCGAGGAATAAGGTAGTCGGTGCCTTTGGGGTTAACCTCCAACCAGAGGTATCAGAGGCAGCAAGTGGCTGGGAGGATCTGGGGGCTGAGGGGCGTTCCCGCAGTTCATGGGAGTGAACTTCAGACCTTCCCTGAACTCTTCTAGCCTGACACAGAGGCACGGTGTGTTTTCTTTGTCATTAAGCATGTAGGCCTGCAGCTGACGGTGGCTGAGTGATACCTGAGAGCCATGCATTTGGGGACCACTTTGGACTCACACCTGCCACTCCTGCAGACCTGGGGAGGCCTCCCTGCTGACCGAGCGGCTGGAGGACTTTCCTGG
>PVKS010008099.1:0-69860 GCA_004027875.1 Aplodontia rufa
TCTGTCCTCTGTGGGTGCCCTGCTGCACCCAGAGCAACCACATGGCGAGGCGTTGCAGGAGGCCCTCCATCTGTCAGGAAGATGAGTGCCCTCCCTCCCTCCTAGAGTCAAGTACCCACTCAGTCTCCAACCCCAGCAGCCAGCCTTTCAAAGGGGCCTAGGGGTGATGCAGTGCTGGGAGCAATCACCTCCTCTGGAGCCCCTCTCCCCACGACCAGTGGACCTCAAACTTTATAAAGGAGAAAAGCTGAGCTAAAAGGGAATTTAAACTTGACCCAGTTTAGAAGCTCAGATATTAGTGGTGGTGCTTGTAATGGAGCGAGGGGTGGGGCAATCAACTTGACGTGTTGGTCAATCATTTTCCAGTTATTCATGTTCATAAAACACACAGTTAGTGTAAAATCAAGGAGACCACTATCCTTCCTGCTGAATGTGGGAGGATTCCCACACCAAGCATCACCAGAGGAGCCTGAAGCCACAAAAACCCTGGAATCCTCTCTAGCCACAGCTGAATGGGAATAACTGGTGGGTGCCAGGGAATCTGCATCTCTCAAGAACTCTAGGGTGACTATTTCATACTTCCACCTCACAAACTTTCTCCCTACTGATGATCCTACCTTGTGGTTCTTACAGTGAATTCATGGAAACCCAGAAGAATTTCTTTACCTTTCCTCACCAAAGTCTACCTTTTCCACATGGATCTTAGGCTCTCTTCCTGCCTCCCCTTCATTTCTAGACAGGCAGGTGTCTGGGTGTCCATCACAGGTGACCTCAATTTCAACTTGGGATCCTGGACCCTAACCTCCCATACACCAGCTTCTTTCATTACACTGAATTAGTCCCAGTAGCCTATGACCCTTAATATGGACCAACTGGAGGAAATGGACAAGGCCTCCCTCCCCATAAGAAGAAAATAAATCCAAGCAAGGAACACATACTCTCCCCCTAACCCAAGTCCCCTCCTGGCAACATCCCATTTCCTTGTCCCCTTCCTGGCAAAGCATCTTTCTCTGCTCTCTTCTCAGTCCACTCCTAATGGGGTTTTTTCTCCATCAGTCACTGGCTTTTATCAGGGAGATCTTAGGCCAAACCCAGTTCTCTTTCCTTATTATTATTATTTTTTTAGAAACAACTTTATTTAGTTTTTCACATGGCCTTAGTTGCTCCAGCACTCAGTTGTGTACGTGGTGCTGGGGTTTGAACCCAGGACCTTGTGCTTGCCAGGCAAGCGCCGAAACTGCTAGCCACCGCTCCAGCCCCCTCTTTCCTTTTCTTAATGTGCCTCAGCAAATTTAACCACACTTTCTCCTCCAAACCTCCCAACACCAACTTCTCTTCTCCTTCCCACCTCCTTGGACAGTCTTCGTTAGTCTCTAGTTGGCTTCTACTGTCAGATAGGAGCACCCAGTGTTCTGGAGTCTTCTCTACCCCTGTTCTCTCCTCCATGAATTTATTCTGTTTGGAGGCATTGAACTGTCTGTATGCTCATGATTTCTAAATGTATACCTCCAGTCCAAGACTTTTCTGACCTTCAGATTCTAATACTCAAATCTCTACGTGAAATGTTTCAAAGACATTTCAAATTTGATAAACCAAATTCTTGACCCACTCAAGCCATGTCTCCCCTTAGTCCTTCCTGTCAGGAAATGGCAGTCCCATCCCCTTGGTTGCTTACATCAGAAACTTGAAAGCTGCTTTTGATTCTTTTCTTTTCCTCACCCCCAGTTGAATCCATCAACAGATCCTATTTGCTCTACTTCTGAAATACATCCTGAATTCAATCACTTGTTACCATTGCCACTGTAACTTGGTCTGAGTCCTGATTCCTTCCCTTTTCACCTGGACCACTGACGGATATCTATCTGGGCTCCCTGCTTTCCTTTGGTGCTTTCCAGCTCGTTCGTCACACAGCAGAGCCATCTTCCCTTCCAATTTTCTGTCGTGAAAACGGCGAGGAAATGCTCAAAGCTCCTGGGTCATATTAGGATATAGAAGCTACTTGGCCTAGAGGGACGTGGGAGATGAGCTGAACTCATTTAGATCTGAAGTGTGAAGCTGGGAGGTTAGCTGGAGACACACTCCATCTCAGTGCAAGAGCCTCAGGCAGGAAGCCTCTGGATCATGAAAAATGCACGCATCTGGCAGAAGATGAAGTAGAGAGCGCTCTCTTCTGCTCCAAGCACACCTCTGCTACCTGCCTCCTGTGGCTGTGGGTGTGTGACTCTTAATACTCCCCTTATTTTCAACTTGGAACTGCACCATGACATCAATCTGTGAGGAGATTGTCCTTTAGCCATTCAGGGACCTCTGGGTGCGCTTGTGCCCTGCTGTATGTTTGGCTCTTCTTACTGATGTCCTGGTTTTTAAAACTCCATGACAGGACCAGGCAGAGCAGTTGAGCTTTCAATGTGAGCCTCATGTCAACCTCCCAGAACCCAGAGAGTGGGGAGCTGAAGGGCAGTGCTCCAGGAAAACAGAGGGATCACTCCTTTGACCTTTTACCACCAGGGCACATGGCCCTTGCTTTCCTCTCCTGCTTCCTTCCACATTCAACTGTAACCAAGCACTCTCTCTTCAAGGGCAGGGGTCTCCAGTTCAGAAGGCATGGTCTTTCTGGACTGTGTTTACAAGGAGATCATTTGGGGGGTGGCTAGGGACATAGGTCAGTGGTGGAGTACTTGCCTAGCATGCACAAGGCCCTAAATTTGATCCCTAGCATTACAAAACAAACAAACAAAACAAAAACCAAAAATAAAACATCTTTTGGAACAATCCCCCTCCCCTAAAACCCCTAGTTAAAAACTAGCAATCTCCAGGATGGAGAAATGTGTCCTTGAAAGGGTACCTGGTAACCTAGTAGGAGAGAGGGTACTCATTCTTGACTTCTAACATCTGGGATGGGAGTGGGGTTGGTGGAATGAGGTCTCTTTAGGCTAGAGAAGGAAGAGGTGGGATCCCACTAGTCCTGACAACTGGAGCAGTGAGTCCAAGTCAGCTTCTCTATCCCTCTCTATCCCTATTCTGTCCCTGGTGGCAAAAGCCAGACCTGCAGTAGGAGTCAATGTAAAGAGAAAAAGTGCTAACTAAGCCAGGTAGAGACACTTTACCAAATGGCAGTCATCTGAGGAGGTGGACATTCAGAGCCCCAAGGCTCTTGCATTTCTTTAGGTCTCCTGGAACTGGTGTGATGTCTGGGCAGAGGCACATGTGATTAGTGTAGATCCACCTAGCAGACACAAGCTGGCTAATTCTTCAAGTCACAGGTAGCCATTCCCTTTAGGGTCTTTAACCAAGGGCCTCAATCCACAGTTTGGCAGGATCACAGATAATAGATAAAGCAATCCGGTTCTTCACCTTCCCCCCCACCCCATGGCCCCCAACCAGCTGTTTATGTGATTTGGGGCATGGGATGATTTTTTATTTTTTATATGTGATGATTTTTTTTTGAGCCTCAGTTTATTCATCTGCAAAATTGGGTGGGGGACTAAAAATATTACCTACATTGTAATGATTATGAAGATACCATTAATTAACATAATAAAGTACTGTCATTTCTCTCTCCAGTTCCTACTTTAGTGCTTGGCATAAATATATACAGGCATTCTATATACATTTATAGAAAGAATGAAAGAATGAATGGTTCAGAAAGACAATCCTGCTCCCTCCTTTCAAAGAGGTGCTAGCTTTCCTGTTTTCTTAGGCCAGGGAAATCCCACAGCTTTCCAGAAATGGATGTTTAGGCTCCAGAAATTGATGCATTAAATTGAGAGAAAACAAACACATCAACTCTGTTTTTTATCTCCCTGGCAGCTGTTGGTGAACCAATAAATAGACATCTGGAGAGAGGTCTGAGCCAGAGCTCATTAAATCACGAAGTCAAGAGCTTTCCTTCAAGAATGTTGCTTTTTGCATATTTACATAATGATACCAATGTGGCTGCCCCTGACCTTGTCAGGAAACAGAATTCAAGCTAGGTTCCAGATGTGGCTGGCAGGATTCTAGTCTGTTTCCTGCTCGGACAGTACTGGGGCCCATGGGAGCTGGGGGAAAGTTGGAGAGAGCCAGACACTCCCCCTCTGTTGGCCTTGGGCTGCTGTCTCAGCAGGTGTGGTCCCTACCTCTGGTGGTGATTCTCAAACTGTGCCCCACATCACCTCCAAGCAGGGGCAGTGTTCTTTAAACTGCAGGGAATTGTTGATAGAGTTGGGTTGAGGGGAGGCCCACAGATTTCATTTTTAACAAGTTCCCAGGAAATGCTATAATTTAGAGGCTGCTAAAAACACTGATTCTTAACTTGGGTCTGCAGATGCCCGATGGGTAACTAAAATAGGATGAAAGCTTGGCATTTCTGCCTTTATTTTCTGTCTCCTTTCTACCTTAAACATTGGATCGGATTCCTGCTCATCTCTGCACATAGACATGTTAATTATTTGAAGAGTATTCATCCAAATACGACAATCTTTTCCCTTCAAGGTTGAAGGCACCAAGATAGAAGGAAGAGATTTTGAGATTTGCAGGAACATCATAATCACCAGATTGTCAACCGACAGCTTTTACAATGTTCTGTTCCAGATCTTTGGAGCAGTGCCTAGAAGTCTCCAATCATTGCCCTAAACCTGAAGGAACTAATTCCATTTTGCCTTTCTGGCTTATTCGTTGCTCTGTGGAACAACAGGTCTGATCCATAAACATCCTGTTAAGAGTTGAAACAACCCCTAGGCAACATGGATTTTCCTTTTGCTGATTATGATCAACCTGTCCACAGCTTGACATACACATAGCAATATTGGAGAACCATTGCTCTGCACATAAAACCACCTGGGGAGGGGATGGAGCGGTGTCTCAGCGCTTACAGCGCTTGCCCAGCATGTACAGGTACATGGGTTCAAACCCCAGCACCCACATACACAACTGAGTGTCAGAGCAACCAAAGCCATGTGAAAAACTCAATGAAAATTGTCTTTCTCACTGTCCTTCTCTCTTAAAACAAACAAACAAACAAACAATCACCTAGGGAAGTGGGGTGGTGGTGGTGCACACCTATAATTCCAGAGGTGAGAGAGGCTGAGATAGGAAGATTAACAAGTTCAAAGTAACTTAGCAAGGAGACCCTAGGCAACTTAGTGAGACCCTGTCTCAAAATAAAAGATAAAAAGGGTTGGGCATGTTGCTCAGTGGTTAAGCACACCTGAATTAAATTCCTGGTCCCTCCCCCCAAAAAAAATCCCAAAAATTACCTTGGGAAGGATTTTAAATGGTTCTGATAAAATCAATTAAAATCAGAATCTCTGGAGAAGAGGTCCTAGCATCAGAATTTTAGAATTTCCTCAGAGAATTCTAACCCTCAGCCAGAATTAAGAACCACTTCTCTGTGTGTTGTGCTGAATACATGTCTTAACACCGGCCACCCAAAGTGGTGGTTGAAACTGAAGCCAGGCAAGGTAGACAAACTTGTAATCCCAGCTACTTCGGAGGGTGAGGCAAGAGGATTGCACGTTTTGAGGCTAGCCTTGGCAACTTAGCAAGAACCTGTTTCAAAGTGAAATAGAAGAGTGCGAGAGATGTAACTCAGTGTGGAGTACTTGCCTTGCATGTGTAAGGCCCAAGGTTCCATCCCTAGGACTGCCAACAACAACAACAACCAAACAATTGAAAAAACCCAAACCAAAATAAAAATAAATCTTGGTTCCATAGATTCTTTTTTCTTTTCTTTTATTCCCACAGTACTAGGGATGGATCTTGTGTTAATGTAAGAATATTCAGGGCTAGAGTGGTGGCTCAGTGGTTGCAGCACTTGCCTGGCACATGTGAGAACAGAGGTTCGAACCCCAGCACCATATACACAACAAAACGTCAGAGCTACAAAAACCACACGGAAAACTAAATAAAATGGAATCTCTCTTTCTCTCTATTCACTGTCCCTCTTGCTCTTTGAGAAAAAAAAAAGAATATTCAGAGGTGAAATGATTGGGTTATAAGAGCTATAACCTAATCAGTACAACCTAATCAGTTCATCAAAGTTTGAACAGACTGGGTGGTGACTGCAGGCAGGTGGTTCCTGGAGGTCACAGAGGGCATGCTCTGGAAGGGGTTGTCTTCCCCCTGGCTCCTTCCCCCACCCACTCTGTGAGCGAAGCAGCAGACCTTCATGCCCTTCCACCATGATACTTCTGCCTCATTTGGCCCCAGAGCAATTGAATTGGCCCAACCATGAACTGAACCTCTGAAACCATAAGCCCCAAACAAACTTTACCTTCTTTAACCTGCCCTCATCAGGTATTTTTGATCGTAGTGAAGAGAATCTGACTAACACACCAGGTACTGAACTACATCCCCAGCCCTTTTAATGTTTTATTTTGAGACAGGGTCTGGCTAAGTTGTCTAGACTGACTTTGAACTTGTGATCCTTCTGTCTCAGATTCCTAAATCACTGGGATCACAAACGTGTGCTACCACACCCAGCAAGAGGTAGCTCTGATTATTATTATTGGCAGAGTGTGACTGGAGGCGCTCCAGGGCTCTTAGTAACCTAATCTCGGTTTCTAGCCAGCCTGAGGGCCACCTTTGGCACTCGAGGGCAAAATTCTTGAAAACTTACATGTGTTAAAATGCAAAGGTGGACACTTATTCCCAGAAGACCCTGGAGCTCTCACAGGCACAGCTGATAGGGATCACATTTTCAGGCAAATGTCATAGCACCCTACGTACATGTCCTTGGGCTGTCAGCTAGCTCATCAGGGTGGAATCCCAGGAACACAGCTGTGGCCAAGGGGGATGGCCACAGCCTGGGGGTGGGGTTTCCCCACAAACTCCCAGCAGGTCTGTCATGGGACTGGGGAAATTTAGGGCTGGAGAATCACCCTGATTCCTGAGAGAAGGGTACCTGTGAGGTAGGCACTTATAGGGTCTGGCACTGACTCCCAAGTCCGGGGACTCCATCTTCCCCCGGAGCCCAGGTTCTCCATGGAGTAAAGGCAACTCAGAGGCTTCTATAGATGCTCAATGAAGAAAATGAAATTATACTTACTGGGTTATTCTCAAATATGACTTTCCTAAAGTTAAAATACAGTTAGATGATCAAAGGGCCTTTCTTTTTGTCGTTTACTGGTTTAACTGCTTGTATTAGTTTTCTATTATGGCCTAACAAATTACCATGAATTTAGTGACTTCAAACAACACCCATTCAATAGCTCACAGTTCTATAAAGTTAGGATTCTGGGTGGAATCTGTGGGGCTATCTACTCGATTTCTCACCTTGGGGTCAATAGGGACCTTACTGGAGGCTCCAGAGAAGAATCCCTTTCCTAGCTCATTTAGGTTGGAGGCAGAATGGAGTCCCCTGTGGCTGTAGGTCTGGAGGTGTTCACTTCTTCCAGGGCTGTCATCTGGGGACTGCTCTCCCTCTCCAGGGTACCTCCCACAACCCTCCCTAAACCACCTGCAAACCTGCAACTTGGCTGGGGTCCTTCTCAGGCTTCTTTCTCACCTCTACTTCTGCCACCTGCTGGAGAGAAAACGTTTCTTTTAAAGGGCTCTGTGACTTGATCCAGCTCACCTGGAAAATCTCCCCAGTCAAGGGAGTAACACTGGGGCCATGGAAGTTTAAGTCGTAGAAGTTGCCTTCAAATTCTGCCTATCACCATGCTTGTTTTATTTTTATTTTGAAACCTATTAATAATTTATTTGGATACAGTAAAGGAAGATTACAATATACTATAGATGCTTACATTTTCCTCAAAAACAAAAATCCGGAAAGAGCTGTTAAACTAATTTGACAGTGGCTGTCACTGGTAGACTTGTAGATATTTTTTAACTTTTTCTTACTGTTGTTCTACATTTTCCAAAACTTTTGCAAGGAGAAAGTGTTAATTTTGTAAAACAAGAAAAGTTATCTTCAAAAGCAAAGAGATCTAACTCTGAGATATTAAAAGATACTGAATTAACACCAATTAACATGGTGTGCTACAGATGTAAGCATAGCTCTGTAGATCAAAGGGACAGAAAATGTGGCCTGGAGACAAAGCTGGTATGAATAGGAATAAAATATAGCTGCAGATAAGGAAGTAATTTTCTGGTGGTGGGATAACAATTTGGAGGTAAAATTCATTAAGTCCCTGAATTCCCATCTTAAAGTAAATTAAATTATAATTGGATTAAAAATTTAAAAAGAAAATGTCACTGGATTTTACACCTATAGTCCCAGATGCCCTGGAGGGTGAGGCAGGAGGATCACAAGTTTGAGGCCAGTCTCAAAACTAGCAAGAACATCTCAAAAAAGGACTGGGGATGTGGCTCAGTAGTGTAGTGCCACTGGGTTCAATCCCCAGTTTTAAAAAAAATAGGCACTTTAGGAAATAAAACTAAATTCATAAATATGATCTTTCTTAAGTTAAAAATCTGGTTAGAAAGTTGATGAAAGAACTTTTATTTTTAATCATTTACTGGCATAAATTCCATGATTTCCGCAAAAGAGGTAGAAATGACTTTCGCATTTACTTCCTGGTTAAATACCAGGTTTCTAGGATGTAAACAATAAACCCACAAATAAGGTGATTCCACATTACTTAAACACCCAGGGTTTTTACTTTGGGATGCACGGCTTCCCACTGGTGCGCATTCTCTATTGTTGAAACAGTTCTGCATTGTGGGTCAAGGTCTTCCACATTGCTGGCATCACATAGGAATTCTCCATGGTCATGCCCAGGGAGTTGGCCCTGTGAGGTCTTCCTGAAGGCCTGTTAATGCTCTCAACTCTTTTGCCGTCACACTGCCCTTAAGCCACTGAGGGACAGCCTCCATGCCCTGCTGTAGGCAAAGAAACCGGGTTGCAGCTTGATAAATCCTCATTCTGTGTTAGTTCACCACCTACTGTATGTAGTGCCTACTCCTGGTGACCTGGGGCGGAGACTTGTTGCCTGTACTAAGGAAGTACGGGGTGCTGCAGATTTTTTAGGCCTGGATAAAATGTATTCAGTGTAAGGGGCTCAAGGGAGTGGTCTTCAGAGTTGCTGGGCTGCAGATATTCGGGCATTGTCCTAAGAAAAGAGCATGGTCCTCTGCTTCTGTCCAGAGCCCCTGACCTAGAGGATCAGGAACTCCTGCTCTAGGCTGGATGTGGTGGGACCTGGATGTAGGTGATTCCTCTCAAAGTTGGCCTGTGATTTGAGACTGTGTCTGGGCTGTTCGGAGATTATTCTTCCTTAGTTCTTAGCTTCTGAGGAGTTGCCCCTGCAGAACGGAGGTACTTATTCCTCCTCTTCTTTCTCTCCCCTCTCTTTCCTCCCCAGGAGTGACTAATCCTCCTCTGCTCCAGAGCTGGCTGGAAAGAGCTCCTCTGTCAGGTCTTTGTCCTCACTCTCTTATCTGAGAAGCCCAACCGAGAGGTGTCATCAGGGAAGTCCCTACATGCAGATGGCTTCCTTTAACTTGAATTATTTATGGACCTTTGCCAAGGAGCCACAGGGACCCACCAGCCCCATTGACAGGAGAGGAGAGTAGTTTTCCATCTGTTCACTCAAAAACTCATTTCCGCCCAAATGAAAACATTTAATCAGAAGTCTTTCCCTGCTGTCTCTGTTACTCCCAAATCTCAGGCCTTCTTCCTTCTCGCAGAACTGGGGGGAGAAGGTCTTAGGAATAGAGAAAAACTCTCTGACCATGAAACTTCCTCCCCTGAACGGGTAGAGAGTTGTCACCTGCTCCAGAATAAGTGAACCATTCTGCGGTGGCAACTAAGCAGCTGTGTGTTCCCTGCACCCAGCTATTTACCTCCAAAAGGATACCGTGAGTGTCCAGAGAAACTGTCTCTTCCTATTTCAGGCAGCAACAAGGACCTGAATCTATCTTGTTGAATGAGGTGCCTATTGTTCTCTGGGAACAGGCTCTGGGTTTTGAATATTATGGTGTCAACCACAACCCTGTCCCCAACTGAAACCCTCCAGTAGCTTCACAGTCCTGAGGATAAAGTCTGAAATCCTAATACAGCCTACAAATGCCCAGCATGGCCAGGACATCTCACCAGAAGGATTTACTCTATTTTCTCTCTTCTAGTGGCAGGGACCTGACTGCCTGAGGTGTGGATGGCTCTGGGAACCTTTCCCCAACAGGCCTGAGGTCAGAGCTGGAAGGTTGCTGTGGGGCTATTACATACCTCAGCGACTGCCTTTCTCCCTAGGCCCCAGAGAGAATGTGGAATGCCAGTTGTCTATGCCTGAGGCTCTGTCTTGGGTCTCTTAGGCCCATGGAGGGGTATGTGTGGGTGTGTGCACGTGCTTAGAGTGTACTTGTGTCTATGAGAGAATTTGTGTGTGTGTGTGTGAGAGAGAGAGGAGTATGAGTGTGTGTGAGAAAGCATGCGTGAGTGCATGTACACACGTGTGTATATGAGGTCCCAGCCCCTGGCCTCTCCTGATTTAGTTCCTGGACTGGCTCTTGGGTGTGGATGAGTTTCTTTCCTTGCCAGGCAGGGATGGCCAGACATGGCCCCATTTGACTTCTCTGGACAAGGCATCGGGCCCATCTCTCATTCCATGACTTCCTTTCCTGGCTTTGAAAGAGTTCTGAGCACAATATTCCAGGCAGCTCCTCAAAAGCATAATGTTGACTCATGATTCCAAGCAAAGAGGTGTTTTCTTCTCTTTCTTCCCGATATCCATGTGGTACTGGGGCACTCATGGCTGTGGTTGCTACTCCATCCCTGTCCCCCAGCAGCCCCCAGCAGCATGTTAACAAGTTATGGTCTAGACTGTGCCAGCAGACACTGGATTTCCTGGGGCCTCTCAGAACGGTGTCTTTCTGGCCACCCTGACCTCCATATTCTGCTTGCTCAGGGCTGCTTTGGTCACCTTTCTATGGATCCTGGTGCAGATGGGAGGAGGGGAACAAAGTGATCAAGAGTGTGAGTTCTCAAGTCCCATGAGCCAGGTCTGTGTTTCAACTTCTTCCTCTTCTGTGACCTGGCAGACTACCCTCTGAGCTTCCATTCCTATAGCAGTGAAATGAAGATTTGGATTGTTTTCCCCTAGTTCTTACATAGCATGGATGGAAGGAACAGCAAAGACAATGCTGAAGGTGTACAGCCCAAGGTGGTGGCCCACAGTGCCCCATAGCTGAGCTAGCCTCTCAGTTTGCCAGTGAGGCCAGGTTGAGGAAGCCCCTGACCACTGTGTTGGGTAGTCATACCCCATTCTGGAAAGATCTCTGGGCCCCATTGCTGAGGGTCTTTGTATATACCCCAGAAAACCCTATAGTCCTAGAGGGATAGCAAAGGGAGACATGAACAAGTGGAACCCTTTTCCTCTGTCCTCTGCTTCCTCTTTTCTAATTAGGGCTCAGCAGTCAGAGTTCAGGAGAGGCCTCGCCTCTCAGGACACCTCTCTGAGCCTTCTCCAGCCTGACTCTTCCATTCCAGTTAGCTCCTTCACCTCTTCTCATCTTCCACTTCTGACTGCTCTTGGGTATCCCTTTCCCTGGGCTTCACTTTCTCAGATGGTTTCATTATCTGTCACAGAACCACAGAGCTATCCATCAGAGTGCCCTATATACCCAGTCTGTAATGTCATTTGCTGATTGATGATTCTCTTCCCCATCTGTAGGTAAGCTTCATGAGAACAAAGGCATGTCTATACCCTGGGCCTAGGATGGGGATGTATGTAGATGGCCCTTAACAAATATTTGTGGAAAGAATGGATGAGTGACTTTATTTATTTTGCTGTGCTGGGGATTGAACCTGGGGCCTTGTGCATCCCAGGCAAGGGCTGTATTGCTGAGTGACATGCCTAACTGGATGAGTGATTTTCATGGATTCATGAGAGTCTGTTTTTGTGGGTGCTGTATCCTTTGCTATAGTTTTAGTAATGGTGGACTGAGCAGTATTTTGCTGTAGACATATTATTGAATCACTGGGCCCATGGAGTGGAGTGAATCAGCCTTGGTAGAGTAGGGTGAGAACAGACAAGACCATCCCATTATCTTGGAAAGCAGGCTTCCTTTGAGAAAGACACAAAAGCTCACAGCTACATGGATTCTGAGCATCCCAGACATCCAGGAAAGACATGCGGTGCTCCACCCAGCATTCTATTTGGATCATCTCATTTCATCCTCATGATGGATACAGGAAGCAGGTGTGAGAGTCATCTCCCTGTTACAGAGAGGCAGGCCCTGAGGGATTAAATGACTACTCAAGGCCACATAGTAGGGTGCAGTGACTTCACAGATACAGAGTGCCTCTCTGAGTGTCAAGGACAGTCTGGACAGAAGATAAAGGAGCAGGGAAGGGATCTGATCATGGGTTGGCACAGAGGGTAGGGTCTGGGAAACCTGTTATTTGCTCTCTTGTCAGATGGTGGTGTCTGGGAGTCAGTGGACTAGGATTCTAGACCCAGCTCAGCTCTTTTCCGTATCAACAGTGGTTATCCTTTTCCTGAGCCTTGGTCTCCTCATCTGTGACCAGGTCAGCAACCACTTCACAGGGTGGGGCAGAGGAGTCAAAGCTGAGCACAGAGACAGGGGGTCACAATGCAGAAGGGAAGATGCTTCAGAGTAATGAATAAAGTGGTGGGGGCTGGGGAGTGATATTCGCCAAATTATATTTTGTATAAGTACAAATATATAACAACAGATCACAACATTATGTACAACTATAATGCACCAATAAAAAATATGGTCAGGTTCAAAGCCCCATCAGCTGTCTGGGCTTCTGAAGGCCAGCTGCTGCAATCTCCTGAGGACCATCCCTCAGAGCTGCTTGCTGAGCTGTTTCCAGGAGGACTTGAAGTGTAAAGCAATAGGGCAGCCCCCCAGGAATAGAACTTATCCCTCTGAGACCAAGGCCAGCACACTGTCCCATCCACACAGGGCATACATTTCATTGGTTTTATTATTACAAACACACCAGGGCTGTCACACTCAGGAAATGTGAGCTCTACATCCTTTTCTACCTGACAGGGCCACATAGAAGCATCCAAGCCACACGTGGATGCAAGACACATTTGACAGAAACAGTTCAACTCATAGCTTATAATGACGCCATTTCTCCAGCTGTGCAAGAAGAGCTTTGCAAAACCATGCCAGGACTTCCCAGAAAGTGACATTGCTCGATTCATATTTTGTGAGCTCCACAACGCTGCAGCTCTCTTTTCCAGGCACTTGGCATGGGCAGGAAATTTCATATTTGGGATACATCCTTTCTGGAAGTGAATGTCAGGTAATGACATCCAGATCTTTGCGCAGAGTGGGTTGACAACCATGTAAGGGAGAACAAAAAGTAAAAAGCATATATATTTCCCTCCTCCCCCCAACTGCCCAAGGCTCAGATCTCATTATGGTGCGGCCCATGTATATGGAAGTGTGATATTTGGTTTCAAAAACATTCAAATTGTCTCTTTGGCAAACTGAGAGAAATTGGCGGGAAGCTGCATTCCTCCTGCGGTCCTTCATGCTAATGCTTCAACCTCTCTAATAACCTCTGGTAGACAGGGGCTGAAAAAGAGATTTGAAAAGTGAGAAAGTTGCAGACTTCCCCATACCCATCTGAGACACTGTCAGAGTCTTGAGGAGAGGGGCCAAGGGGCCTTCCACCATGCTTTCCTTCAAATAGCAGGTGCTTTTTGGCTTGTGAAACTTCATATCTTATTCAATGTCTGATGTACTGGGATTTTCTACATCTGTCTGCTTAGAACCACACACTCATTGTGGGCTTCTGCCAAGCCCCTGTGCAATATTCCCAGGCTCTCAAAGTCAAAGCTCATAGCAAACCTAAGAGGCTATTATTCTTATTATCTTCATCTTGCAGACAAGGAGATAATTTTCTGTGTCTGACCTCAATTCACCTTGCTGGTTTGAGCCCAAAAGTCAGATTGCTCTAATGCACC
Organism: Aplodontia rufa; assembly: GCA_004027875.1. Classification (NCBI taxonomy): domain Eukaryota; kingdom Metazoa; phylum Chordata; class Mammalia; order Rodentia; family Aplodontiidae; genus Aplodontia; species Aplodontia rufa. Next base: position 13,872 of record PVKS010008099.1, read on the forward strand.
ATGATGTTCTTATATACATACAGCAGATGGCAGGCTTGGGCCTGCTGGGGGTATGGCCCAGATAGAAATGCAAGGACTACAAATCCAGATTAGACTTACCTAGTCTCACAGACCTCTGGGCAGCCTGAAAGAGAACACAAGGTAATCAAGTTTTCTAGTGAAAATTACACCTGCACCTGCTTATGGCGTGTCTTGGCTCATTGCCATGCCCACTGAGAAAACATGCTGGGGTGCGGAAGAGAAAAGGGAAAGTAGAACTGATGTGGCCCTGGGAGCCAGTCAGTAGGCCTCAGCTGTCCTGGTCTGTGTAAGGCGCTTTAAAGTGGGGTCTGAAATAGAGTTTCATGGGAGACACCCAAGTCAGACTTTTCTACCAGGATCAGAGTCTGGAGCTGGGGAACTGGTACTATAACACAGTGGCTCCCAGGAGTAGGAGTTCAGCTCTAGAACCATTCTTCAGGGCACTCAAGAGATACTTCTACTCAAAGGTGAAGTGATGTGGTAGAGCTTCAGGCCTGCACACTGCAGCCTCTTATCTTGAAATGTAAACCTTCTATACTCTATACAGTGTCTCCTGTTCCCTCAGGCTCCACCTGACCCGAAGTAGTAAAGGAGACTGTGCCCTGGGCCAGTCGGGGAGCAGAAAAAGAGGCTCAGAAAGAGAGAGACTCTGAGAGGGAGGCAGAGCTGGGGCCAGAGAGGAATCTGGAGGGACCCCCACCCCCACCAATAGCTGGCTCAGTAGCCCTTACGAAGGGCCCACACACTGCTCAAGAGAGCCCCAACAGCACCTAGGATGGGCATCCTATGAAAGAGGGACGAGGAACTCAGAGGCCCAGCTCAGGGCAGGCCATGCCACCATTAGATGAACTAAGGATCTGGCCACCCTCACCAGATGGATTCCAGAGCTTTTCTCATTAACAGTGGCTTCCAGGTGAACTGAGGTTCAGAGGACCCTGTGTGGGCTAAAGTCCACAAAGGAACCAGGTGAGAACCCACAAAAGAACCCAGGGGATTCCTGGAATTCCACATCCGTCAGAGCAGAGGATGTCTCAGTGGGAATGGGGAAAAGTTTCAAGAAAGCCCTGGAAAAGTGGCCAAGAAAGACAGGGGCCAGAAAGCCTCTTTTTGGGCCCAAGCAGAGGCCCCGAGACTGTGTCAGCTAGGCAAGAACCTGGCAGTTGTCTTACCCTGGAAAATGCTGATGCCTGTTTGAAGATTTCAAGGGCAGAGTCTGCAAGCTCATCCCCTCGTTCCTGAGGTCTGTTGGCTGGAGAAAGAAAAAGTAGCTTTGGTACGCTTGGCATGGCGTTCCTAACAGCCATGAGTGACAGGCACAATTGGACTTTCTTACTCATGTTTCCAAATGAATTTTTCCCCTATAACTTTTCATAACTCATGGTAAAATTTGGCCTGAGGGGATAGAGATCAGAGAAAGGTGAAATGACAAATGAGGAGAGGCAGGATGAAGTGCAGCTGCCCTGGGGGTAAAGAGATACTGAAAGATGAGTGCCGGGAACCTGTGATCAGCACCTGCATGCACCAAACAATTGGGCCTTGTCTGAGTGGGACTAAGACAGTGGGCAATTCAGCAAGAAGAAATGCATCTTCAAGTTCCTTAGTGTAGTGCATTCAAAACTGCAGTTCCCAGTTCACTCTTCAGGTAGCCACAGAGCGGCCATCCTTGTAGCCACGGTGGGAATGCCACAACTTCATGTTATTCTGATCTTTGTTAAGAACAGTTTGTCTTCCATCACATGGAGAGTAGGACCAGCTGTGGAGTCAGAAGGGATGTGATGTTAGGGTCTCACCTGGAGGCTGCAGAATGCTGGTGATGGCATGGACAACACCGTTTGTGGCCATGATGTCAGATTCAGCAACAGGCTCCTTATTGACATTCACTACATTGTTTTTCTAAGGGAAAAAGAGACAACACTTACAAAACACAGAGCATATTTATTTTATTCATTCAGTAAGCATTTACTGAACCCATACCTGTGCCAGGTCCTGTGTAAGTACTGGAGATATTCTGATGAGTGACAGTCCCCACCCTCTGCAACCCCTGGTATAGATTAGGCACATTGCAATTTATAAAATTCTCCTTTGTGTCATCCACTTAGTCCTCAGAGGAGTGTATGATAAGGAAGGTAGTTTTTTTTTTCCTTTATGTTACTGGGGAATTTAATCCATGGGCACTCTGCCACTGAACTATATCTCCAATACCCCACCCATTTTAAAAAAGTTTTAGGACAGGGTCTCACTAAGTTGCCCAGACTGGCCTTGAACTTGCGATCCTCCTGCCTCAGCCTCCCAAGTTGCTGGAATTTTTGGTGTGCACCACCAAACCCAACAGGAGGGTAGGTCTTATTGTCCCACTTATTGGAAACTGAGACTCAAGAGAAGCAAAGTGTCTCCTTCAAGCTGTGTAGGTGGAATACCTGGGAACAGAAGCCAGGCCTTCAGTTCTGGGCAAAAGACCCCTCCCACTTTTCCTGGATGCCCAATTTAAGATTTCTCACAGGAGACCCACCCAGGGCACATCTACCTTAGGCCTTCCTGAACCCATGCTCCTGTGACAGACCGGACCTGACACCTGAAACTAGGTGCTAAGAGGTCCTGGAGTGGTTTGCAGAAATCAAACAAGTCACTTCCATCCCTGTCTCCCTATCTGCTTTCCACGATACTAAGCAAAAGTGGTGGGCAAGGGATGCTGCAGACTTGGAGAGAGGAGCAGGGGGCCATAGCCAGCCACAGTGAAGCCTGTTCTCTCCATGGAGAGGTCAGAGGCCTCTGTTAATGCAGCTCTAGACTGAGCTGGGCTGGCTATCTGCTCTCTGGGGATGCTCTGAGCACAGCTGCAAGGCAGAACAGTGTCATCGACAAGCAGAGCAAGAATAGGCTCACAGAGCAGACATCAGAACTCAAACGGTCCCTGGGATTGTCTGGTTCATGGTGCAGCTCAGTGAGCCCCTGGACTTGGGAGCTGGGATGGGGAGAGGATAGGGGTTTGCTCTTTCAAGACACATACGGAATTACCCACCATCTCTCCAAAGGGACTCTCCCAGAAGCTTTATTCCCCTGCCAATCTGGAAGTTTTTACTTGTGTCTAACTACAGTCTCACTTCATTTCCCTGAGGACACTCTTCTCTTTTCTCTCTTTCTTTGGACAAACTGCACTCAGAGGTTCAGGATGCATCTTAAAGGATGTGTGTGTGTGGCATGCTGTCATGGGTGAGAGGTGCCTTGGAATCCTGGTGGAGGGCACAGCCAGCCTTCTGAGTTGCTGGCACACTCACCGAACTGATTTCCAGCTTGTCTCCTTGGAGAGATTTCAGCCGCACCAGGGCCCCAATGCCTCCGCTCACCAGGATTTCATCACCAACGTGGTATTTCAGGATGTTGGCAAGTTCCTTGGCGTTTCCTGCAGGTTTGTGGCAAAAGAAGGCAGAGTTAATCCCAAGGTTGGTAAATGGCTAGCGAGGTCAAGGAGGGCCCAGGTGAGAAAACACAAGGGTTTGCCCTGGAGATGGAGAACTTTCAGCCCTCGTAATAAGCACTCATTGAGCACTCAGTGTGTGCTCATCCCTGTGACCCACTATCTGCCTAATGATCGGTGGACACAAGACACATGCCTGTGGCTACGAATCTGCTCCTGCAGGCATAGGACTGCTGGGTTAAGCACAGGCTCTCTGTGATGCTGGGCTCCCTGGCTGCTGAGAAGGAGTTAATCCATACTCCTCTGCAAGTGTGACTCATGTTTCCATGAGCTAAATATTTGCTTGGAAAGCCAGGGACCTTTCCAGCACTGGCATCTGGGACGATTCATCAGTGTAGCTCCTGATGGTTACAACACAGTAGTGAAATATTTACACATTCTGCTCTCAAATGCATATTCTGTTTGAGACGGCTGTTTCCTGAAGGGAGAATTTAAAAGAGTCAACAGCTGCACTCTGGAGGCGCCACAGAGCCTGTGGGGTCAGGGCCGAGGGGGTATTCCCTCCGCAGCGTCCCTCCGCAGCACGTTTCCACATTCCTTCCAGCCCACATCAACTTCTCCACCAACTGAGGAGGCATCGGATTGCTGGTAAAGGTGCGCAGGCCTTTCCCAAACGAAGTGTGGGAGGCAGTTTCTAAAGCTGCCAGCTGCCCTCTCAACTCTGAAACTCGTGTTGCCTGTCAATGGCTGATTTCCCCAGGGCACATGGGTAGCTCTTCCCAGCATCTTGAAACTGAGATCAGAGGAAGTTTTAAAGTTTTTCTTTTCTGGTGATACTGGGAATCAAACACAGCTACATTCTACCTCTGTGCTACATCCCTAACAGTTTTTCTTTTGAGACAGGGTTTTGCTAAGTTGCCCAAGGCTGGCCTCCAACTGAGATCCTCTTGCCTTGGCCTCCTGAGGCATTGGAATTACAGGCAAGCACTATCTCACTCAACCAGTTTTAAAGCATCTATAGACTTTACTTGGACAAACCTATGTTAATGCCAGGGGATGAGCCATGGGTACCAGGTGATTTCAAACAGCTATCGCTGTACCTAATAAGAATTTCCCTTCCACAAAAATATTGCCAGACTGTGCAGAGCCAGGATAGCCCCCAGATGCCAGGGTCCTCCTTCTTTCCAGAAGGAGCTGGACTACACTCCAACCCTGAGGGTTCCTCATCTAACCTGCCAGGGCCAGGGGTGTTTGGGAAGCTTTTCCTTTGCCCCTCCTCCACTCTCACACAACTGAACCTGAGAGGGAAGCCCGAGCAGGCCTGGGCCACCTGGGGAATATTCCATTCTTGCCTGGCTGAGAGAGGATGGAAAGTTTATGTTCAGAGTGAACTTCTCCCCTCTTCTCAGGAACATACGTCAGCCTCAGGGACACAGACATTCATTTAGCAATAAAGAAAATTAAATAGGACACACATTTAGCTCAGAGCTGACTGCAACCTGAACCTTCTGCAGCAGGCAGGGAGGTGTAAACACTGTGTGTCTTGAGGTTTGGCTGAGGGCCTTCCTGGCTTTAATCCTCAGACTCACCTTTCTGTGGATGGTGGCAGTGCCTCTCCTGGGCATGCAGCTAACTACACACACACTGCAGCCCAGGCGCCTCCTGACCTCACAGCTCTTGTTGATTTGACAACGTGCACCTAGCACTGCACACCGGGTCTCTCTGAATCCCCCCCAAAACTGTGGCCACCCTCCTGTTTCTGATTAGGAAACTGAGGCTCAGAGAGGTTAATCAATTTCCCAGAGGTCACTCATCTTGTTGGAGCCAGGATTTGAACCCGTTTCCAGGTAATCTAGGAGCCCAGGCTCGTTACTACTAGATTGTCTCCCACACACCCTCAGTGAAATTTGTCAAGGCTGTGACTAATTTCTTGGGAAAGTTTTGATCCTGAGGGACATTTAATGCAGGTAAATGGCTTCATTACTGATCTTCTCACAGGTCCCCAGTGGAAAACACACTTCTGTGACAGGGTTGGTTGTTATCCATGCTCAATTCCTGTCTGTCTCTGCCTGGTTTGCTGCCCCAGGAAGCTGACCTCTGTGAATGGCAGCATCCTGGCTCCCTCATCCTCCTATAATCTGCTAATGGGAGGCCGAGCAAGCAAGTGGCCTATGGGGATAGAAGAAGATAGGGTACTTAGTGGCCGCCCTTGCCATGGTCCTGACAGTGGCTATGAGTGACCCTGCTATGCTCTGTCCAAGGTGCAAGCTCTCTCTGATTTCTGTCCTCACTCCACAACCCCTTGTGTGGCCAGCCCTGGATGACATCACCCTCGGTTGGTTCTCTAAATCCTGTCCATTCTACAAATGGGCTCGTCACTAAATTCCTTGCAGTCAAAGACTTTGTAACACACCTGCTGTCTCTTGCTGGGGCCCTGACGGAATGTTACTTTTAAAAAGTCATAACATGGACTTAAGTTGGTTTTTACCCAAGAGTTTGTTCAGTTCTTCTGGAGGCATGGCTTGGAAGGCTTCGTTTGTGGGAGCAAAGACTGTGTAGACACCTTCCCGGTTGAGGGTCTCCGTCAGGCCTGCAGACTGGATGGCAGCTACCAGCATGCTGTGGATACAAACAGAAAATGTCACCCACCTGTGAGGGGATGAGTCAGGGAAGTTTTCTCCAAATGCCTCACCACTGGGGGTAGTAGGGGCCAGAGCACTGGAACGCACACACTGCTGGTTTTAACATGCTGTCCATGCAAGCAGAGGGAACTATTCCAGTTTGATTCTTCTCTCCACTGGGTAGTAAAGCCATACTTTGTTAAATGTGCAGAAGTCAGGGACAGAGGGGGAAGGAGGGAGAAGAAAGGGGAGAGGCATGGCTGGCCCAGAGACTGGCTGAGCTACTGGGCTCTGGATGGGTATGTGATATTGTGGGGAGGGAAGAGGAGTGTGTCTTCCGGGTCCTTGTGCAGACAACTGAAAAACAACATGACAGTGCCCAGTGGTGAATAAGCAAGTCAGAAATGGAGAGCACAGGGCAAGAAAGCAACGTAGCCTGTGGGCTTCAGCTGCTATTAAGTAGATTCTGCAGAGAGGGAGAGACTCATCTCGCCCTCAGAGCCATGAGCTCTCAGCTCACTGGGACTTTACAGTAGGAGAGCTGTGTTTTTCTTGTGCTTTAGTAATACGAACATAGACCTCTCTCCACTTCCCATGGCTGTGGGGATTATATTCCCCAGAGTAACCTTTCTTCTAAACTTCAGATTCCAAGGCGACCCTTGTCCTTTCCCTACCCCAAGGGTGGACAGTTACACCAGTGCACCACTCGTGTTAGCTGAAGCCCCTTGGAGGCTGAGGTACAGCATCCTGCTCAGCATGACGACTTGGCAAAAGTCCCACCCCAGGATGAGACTGGTTACCTAAAGCGACTATCCCCCTTCAGGATGTCCATGACAGTCCCCATGGGAGGGGTCAGCATCCGGTCCATGGTGAACAGGGTCCCATACCGCCCCCTCTTGTCGTGGGCAGCAATGCAGCTGTTCTCAATGCACAGGCTCTGCACAGAAGAAAGATGGAGAAAGAGAGGGCCAGTTATCCTCCCAAGTGGGGGCCTCCCTATCTTTTCAGGGCCTGTGCTGATGGCACCATTCACTAAGGTCAGTAACTATATATTGGGATGGGTCATAAAAACTGGGATAAAATGATGGATTTTTTTCCCGGAAAAAAAATAATAAAAAATGGTCTTCCTCAAGGAAAGAAAGGGCAATAAAGTTACACAGGGGCCTCATAATGAGAATATCAGTTACAATTATGGGACATTGACAATGATGAAATAAATATAATGAAGCCATTGACTGATTTATTTGACGGATGATCTCCATCTTTAGTCAAATGGTGCTGGTTGGTCCCAGGCAGGATTGATATTTTGCTTTTTGATAACCTAGGGTAGTTGTGGTGTTTGAAGACAAAGAAGCCTTCTGGACCAAAGAGGGTTGTTCAGGGGGCTTCTCTTCACATAAGCTCAGAAAAACCTCATCCTTCCTCCCATGTGTCCACCCCTCTGAGTTCCAGGTGGCCTTACTCCTTAATAATCTAGGTTAACAAGTATGTGGCTTATTCTCTGAGGCTTCTGGAAAAAGATAGTCTAATCTTTCTCCAGGAAATCAATATCATATATGCTTTCCAGAAATTACCTCCTTATTGGAAGTCAGTTCCTATATAACCTCCTGCTTATTGAGGGCATTTTAAAAAATCTGAATAGAACTGCCCATCTTTAGAATTAAGCCAAAGAAGGAGCATGATTTAGGACCCAGAACTTACATTACGATAAACAAATACTCTCAGTTTCTTGCCACCCAGTGTGTCCAGGGTCTGTCCATGGTACAAATTCTTGGAAGCCACCTGGTCTTTAACTATGTGGTTCAGGAGCAAATTCTTCATTTGAGCATCGATGCGAGGGGTTCCATCTGCAAGAGAAGGTGTGGTCACATCCAGACAGACAGGCTCCAGGAGGAAGAGGGTGAGGGACAAACAGTGAAAAAGGCCATCACTCTTTGAGTTTGCAAATGGAGATTAGGAAATCAAGCAAGGCTACCAATATTCCTTAACATCTGGCATCTTCCTCAAAGGAAAAAAAATGCAGACAATGGAAGGTGTTTGGAGTTTTGACCTAAGTGGAAAGGGAGGGAATGCACACAACTTGACCCCCTCCCTGCCTTCCTCATGGCTGCAGCTCAGCGCTACCTTCATGCTCACCACTTTCCTATGCATTGGCATTGACCCTACAAACAAAAAGACTAGGACATGCTCTGCTCTCCTGGCAGAGGTAAATCTTGTGTTCTGCGGAACCAGTGCTCTCAGCTCTGCCAAATGGAACAGTAAGTCTAAATTTTCTAGTGGAGACATATCTGCTTTGGACCAAGCTGGGTGGAAGGTCTAATGGGTGCTGGAAATCAGGAGAGTGTCCTGGAGGTGACAGGAGGTGGTGTGGCTGTCCCCAAAGATGGCCTATCAGAGGGATGTTCCCCATTTTACCTTTGAACACAGAATTCAGGGGGGCCAGGAGGGTTAACCGCTCATTTCCGGAGAGATGTGTGCTGAGGCCGGCTTGTCTGAAAAGGTCAACGGCTGTGGAAACATCCGACTCTGCGGACAACTCAAAGAGCGTCTTGGCTACAGGAAGGAGAGAGTGGGTTCAAAAGTTAACAGTGCTGTTTGCACTTACCATCCATCCACCCCGGTGTGACATGTATCAGCAGGAATGTCATCTCGTGAGTCAACAATCCTCTAAACACTGCAGGGCCCAGCGGGTCTGTGTCATCTGCAAACCTAACCAATGGGAATATAAGCGAGCTGCCGTTAGGCAGAGGGCAGCGGCTGTCCCAGGTCCTTCAGCGGCTTCGTCAGGGCCTGTCTGGTGCTGGGAAGGCCACATTGCCTGTATGGTGGCTTCTAAAGAGTATATAAGGGCCACAACCTCTTCCATAGAAATAGTTTTATTTTTCCCTGAGACATTCCTTCACTCATAGGTTGAACAGGACATAAGCTAAAGTTCATCTGGTCATCTTCATCCCTGGGTCAGTGTCTCTGGAATGGCTTGAATGCTATTGGCAGAGCAAATGCTCTGAGATCAGCGAATGGTCCTTTGTGCCCAACCACAGCAGACAGACCTTCTGAAAGGCTTCCAGGATTGTGTCTCTCCCTCCCCATGTATGTACCTTCAATAGCTCCCTATTGCCTCCAAGGTAATGTCCAGACCCCCCTACCTGAAGCTAAGACTCTTCACAAACTGGCCACAACCCACCAGTTTCAAGGTGACTGCAAGACTGCAAGCTGAGGATGGGCAAAGAAGAGGCCCAAAGGATCCCAGAACCCCCAGCTTGGAGGCCTGGCTTACCTGAATCTGGGATGAGGAGCTCATCTATGTAGTGGATCACACCATTGGTGGCCAGGACATCTTTGTTGGAGATGATGGCCTTCCCATTGATGGTTAACATGTCCCCGCTGCAGCCCACCTCCAGTGTGGTGCCCTCCAAAGTCTCCATGGAAAGCCCTGCAACTATGGCCTCTGCACACATAGCCGACTTCAGGATGTGATTGTTCAGCAGGTCTGAGAGCAGAACAGGACATGGGTCAAGCCAGAGCCTGCTGTGACTGGACTTCAAGGCCAGTTGCAGGTCTGCCAATGGCTGTGAGGATTTGACTCTTGGATAAAGACTTTCAGATGAGGCTGGGATACCACAGGGCCCAGTCCTTCTCTCCTCTTGCTGGCCATCCTCTAGCTAGGACTAGTTTTAGCCCCAGCTCTGGGGCTCTACCATCAGACTGCCTGAGTTTGAATCCCTCGCCACTGGCTAGCTATGGGACCCTGGACAAGCCGTTCAGCTACCTTAAGTCTCATCTTCCTTGTCAGTCAAGTAGAGGTGAGAAAAGCTTCTGTCTCCTAGGCTATTGTATGGCTGCCATGAAATCTGAAATAGAAAGCATTCAGCATACTGCCTGATGACAGGGGACATGCTCACCTCCCTAGCCATTAGCTTGAGAGCTCCCAACTTCAGGATGAATTCTGTTAGGACCTGGACTTCAGGGAGAAAAGAAAAAACTCAAGTGAGATGACTATGGGAATTTAAAATCTACTAACCTTTATAAAAACATAAAATATGGCAGAAAAAATGAAACCTGCAGCAAAGGACAGTTTTGAATTGTTTGTACATTTGTTGTTTGTGTTACCCAAGGTGCCTACTACTAGTTCCCAGGATCTGCCTTAGAGGTGCCAATGGCAAACAGTAAGACATGGCCTTGGCCAGCCCATTTGCCACACCTGTATATAATAAATATAACCGCTTACTCACATGTCTAGGTGCTACATTAAGGACAGGGCAGGGGCTGGGGACCCCAAGGAGGGCTTCTGAGCCCATCATGGCTCTTATTGGCATTCACAACCTCCATGCAGGGGTGGTTGTAAAGATAGTCAAGGAGGCCACTGCCTCCCCACACCCCCAGCCGAACAGATTCCTGGGCTGCTGCTCTCCAGGATCACCAAGGCCCTTTGTCTTGCATTCTCATCAGAGTTGAGTTTCAATTTTTCCTCAGCGTGGGAACCAAAACTGTACTGTCATGGAGAAGAGGAAGCTCTGAGGCTCTGCACCCCAGCCGCTGGAAACAGGCTTTGAAGCCAGTGCTGACCTGAGGAAGAAAGGAAGGGAAAGGCCAGCAAGACCCTATGGGAATGAGGCCTTTGGGGATTTTGCATATCAGAAAAGGAAACAAGCTGGGAGGTGGGGCAGGGGTGACCTTCTAGGGCCACTCAGAGGGTGAGCAGGGCTAGGACGGAAAGTCAGGCTTCAGATGAGACATACCAGCCCAGGGATGCTTCTTGCCTGTCAGTCAACCTGCTAGTCAATGGGGACCATTGACAGTGGATCCAAGTCCTAGTCCTTCAAGCCTGCAGCTACATCAACATAGGGCCCTTGCTTTGAGAAAACCAGTTACGGAGTAGGAAAAAGCAGATATGCAGAAGTTCCAAATGACATGAAGATGAAGATATAATAATTCCCCTCTTTCTGAAAAGAAGAAGAAGAAGAAGAAGAAGAAGAAGAAGAAGTGGGGGCTGGAGCGATGGCTTGGCAGTTACGGCGCTTGCCTGGCATACACTAGTACACAGGCTCGGACCCTAGTACCAGGTATACAACAAAGTGTTGCAGCAATGAAAGTCACATGAAAAACTAAAATAAAAATTGATTCTTTCTCTCTCTCTCTCACTGTCCCTCTTCGTCTGATTTTTTGTACAAAAGATGTTTTAATGGGTACTATAGTTCTGGGTTGTCCCCAAGGGTGTTAAAGCCTTGGTCCTTAGAGTGGCAGGCCGGAGGTGGGGCCTCGTGGGAAGTCTTTAGGTCACTGAGAGTGGGCCCTCCAAGAGGATTGTGGAAACCTGGTCCCTTTCACTGTGTCTCATTTCAGGTGAATGGCCTCAAAGCCACAGGTCTAAAAACATGGGGCCAACTAACCATGGACTGAAATTCTAATATTCTAATACTGAGCCCAAATGAACTTTTCTTCTTTATGAGTGGATTATCTCACATATTTGTTACCATGATGGAAAGCTGGCTAACACAATGGGGAACATAGTTCTAAATGAGAAAAGATATGCTAAGATGCCTCTAAGTCTCCTCTCCTCCAGGAAGGCTTCAAGACCCCTGAGCCTGTGTGGCCCTGCCCTCATTCCCACAACATGCTGAGTTTATCTGTCATTGCACTCACCAGATCAGATCCCAACAACCTATTTTTTTTTTTAAAGAGAGAGGGACAGAGAGAGAGAGAGAGAGAGAGTCAGAGAGAGAGAATCAATTTTATTTAGTTTTTCATGTGGCTTTCATTGCTCTGACTTTTCATTGTGTACATGGTGCTGGGGTTCAAACCGACATCCCCACACATACCAGGCAAGTGCCGTAACTCCTGAGCCACTGCTCCAGTCCCGCAACAACCTATTTGAAGCCTGCTGCTGCATTAGGCTTTAATGTTCTTGAAGGTGAAGGCTGGACTGTATTCACTTTTGTGGCCCTAGGACCCAGCACAGAACAGGCATCTAGAGGCATCATAATCATCTGGATACACAACAGATCCCATCTGTACTTTCAGAAATGCCCTTCCCTATCCTGGCCTGGCCAGGAGAACATTTTAAATTTATAGGGTGTCTGAAACGCATTAGGCATTTTGTATAGTATATTGCAAAGATAGGTTTAAATAAATTCACAAGAAATGAAGTCATCCCTGGATTTGTTTGGGAGGAATAGTGTGATTGGGGCCCACCTTCCTTTCCAGGGGACTTGGAACTGGTCAGGCAGCTTAGTGCTCATGATGGTTTGGAGCTTGCAGAGTTGAAAGAGCCAGGTCGGGGAAGGGCAGTGCCCCCTCTAATCTCTCTTCCATGCTTGCTTCTTCCCTTTCCTCTCAATGCCCACCTAACTTAGCAACTCACTGAGCAAAGGACCAGCAATGGAGTGTTAGGAACTATTACTAGGTTTTATCCATAGATTACCCAGGAGGACTCTGGCCAGATACAGGCAGATTTAAAGGGTCAGCATGGTGATTCCATTTCCAGGATTCCATTACCCGCCACCTCCACCCCACATCTCCAAGCTGCCGAGACCCCTGACAGCCTTGCTCTGGTCTTAGTCACTGGAGCCATTTTGTCTCCGAGTCTGTGCAGGGTCAGCAGTGACTTCCAGCTCTGCCTACCTTCTCAGCCCTTGACAAAGGCCGTGGGGCTCTGGGCTCACCCCTTAGCCAGGGCAGGGCTCTCTCTGGCTTCTGCAGAGGCATGACCGGACAGGACAACACAAGCCATGGCTGCGGTGGACATTTTGAGAGATCTCATGGCACGCAGTGTGCCTATCGTGGACCATAGTAGGTCTTGGGCTCATTCCGGCTATTCCAATTAAGCAGCTGCGAAAGCTAAGGGTGCTCACCTCTCAGAGCCTCAGGGTCACCCAGGATCCGGTTCAAGGTCTCCGCAGGGATCTTCTCGAAGGCCTCATTGGTTGGAGCCAGGAGGGTGAACTGGCCATCACTCTCAAGTAGGGTGTTGAGCCCTGATGCGGCCACGGCAGCCTGGGAGGAAGGGGGAGGACTAAGTGCTCCCTGAAGGATCTGGGCTCTCCCCAGTCGGATGAACACACAGCCTTATTAGTTCTCTGTCAGGGGCTCAAGGCTCTTACAGAAGCCCAAAATGAAGACAGAAGCTGATCTGGTGGTGCACACCTATAATCTCAGAGACTCTGGAGGCTGAGGCAGGAGGATAGCAAGTTCAAGGCCAACCTCAACAACTTAGTGAGACCCTGTCTCAAAATAAATGAACAAAGACCAGGGATATAGCTCTGTAGTAAAGCACCCCTGGGTTCAATTTCTAGTGCAAAAACGGAAAGAAAAAAGATGCTAAACCAAAGCTCCCTCCTGCCGTGGCCTCCATGGGGGCCGGGCTTGTATCCCAGCCACATTGGCCATCTTTTAGGTACTTACTGTGCACCTTTCTTCCCTCAACCCTTTCCTCTTTTCTTTGCTTCTTTGACTTTTCTTCTTTCTTCAGGCCTTGACTAAAATGTCATTTCTCTGGGAGGTCATCATAGCATCCCTCCCTGCCGGTGAGTCCCCAGAGGAAAGTGTATCTGCCTGGTTCAGAAACTTTCAAGGATTGCTGCCCTTCTCCCAACTGTTATTGGTTATTACTTATGTGAGCTCTGGGAGCGCAAGGATCACACCACCCATTCTCCACACAGCAGCCAGAATGGGCTCCCAACAGCCTGACAGCTTCCTGGCAACTCTCAGGATGGAGCCAGCTTCCTGCCCGAGTCTGCGAGGCCCTGCATGGTCTGGCCTGGCCTTGCTCTATCATCTTCCTCCTGTCTAGTGCTGTCACTCCAGCCCTTGTGCTTCTGTCTTGCTGTGCCTGCTTGCTGCTCTGTCGTCTCATCCTCCCTCCACTGGCCAGGCTCTTTCCCAGTGTTTTGTATGACAGATCTGTTTTCATCCTCCAGACCTCCACTCCAGTATGGCTTCCGAAGAGGCCTGCCCTGACCATGCAGTCCCCCGTGGCCTCCCGTTGCTCTGGCCGCTGACTTGGTACTGACTTGCTGACCTCACACTCTCTCCAGACTGTGGCTACCTTGTTTGTCTAAGGATTAACACAACAGAGAACATCAGCACCACTGAGGACAGACAAAGGGATTGTCCACTCCGTATTCCAGCACATAGAACAATACCCAGAAAGTAGGAGGTGCATAGTAAACATGTTAGAAATGGAAAAGATGGCCATTAGGGAGGTAGAGGGGGAGAAGGAAGGGAGGAACATTTATCAAACTTAAATAGTGAGAGAAGTTTCAACAGGATCAACTGCTGTTAATGAAATATATGCCACCAGCTTTGTAGTGACATCTTTCCTTTGCAGACACCTGCCCTTTGGGTGACCGAGAAGAAAGGCAGGGGAGATAGAGAGCCATGGGGCCCTCCATAGCCAGCTCCAAGCCATCCCCGCTTGCTGAGGCCCATCCCTTCCAGCAGGCCCCAGTGTTTGTCTGTCTGTGTTGGAGATCTCCAGGGAGGGGCGGCCCACTCCCACTCATATCCTTTGTGGTTAGGAAGTTTTCCTTGAATAAGGGCAAAAACCCTGACGAGGCAGCCTGCATTTACTTCCTCCTGCATGGCTGTTGCCAAGAGTAACACCACTCACCCCCTAGTTGTAAGACAGATGCCTGCTGGGCAAGGGGTAAGGGACAGTGTTATTGTGGCCCATGAGTCAGACCTAGACTCCTGTGTTCACACTTGCGGCCTCTCTGCTTGGACTGAGTTTCAATGAAACATGGTGGATATGACTGGAGCAGGGCTCCCAGGGTGGGAACAAGTGGTCTAGACAGCCTGGCAGGCCATTTATTCTAGTGCCCCCAAGAGGGAACCCATATCTGGTAGGAAGGGTCTTCCCACCTGTCGACCCCTAGTGCAGGTCCAGGCAGCCCAGGGTTCAGAGGACCCTGTCCTGCTACAGTCACAAACCATTGAAACCTCCCAGGGAAGCCAAGGAAAGGAAAACTTTGCAAAGGAAAGGACAGACAAAAGACACATCACAGGCAAGGCCAAGCTGAGAACATAGTTGGTGGATTCTCCATGATTCCCCCATGAGACTTCCTCTGCTCCTCCTGCAGAAGGAATGCTACCAGGCCCCTCTGGGGAGGCCACATGTCCCCAGCCTGGGCCTCCACCCAGGGAAGTCCCTCACCCGAAGGGTCTCAAAGGTGTCCTCGATCTCGATGATCTGCTGGATATTGTTGGTGACAGTGGAGATGACCTTATCGATGAGGTGCACCACACCGTTGGTGGCGTGGTGGTCAGCTTTCAGCAGCCGAGCACAGTTGACAGTTACAATCTGCCCAGAGAAGAAGCAAGGACAGTGGTTGGCAAAACAGAAGCAGAGTTTGGAAGCCTCAGGAGAGGAAAATGGTGTTTTCACACCCTCTCACTGTGGAACAAGGGGGTCATCTACATCCTATTGTACTACAGGACAAAATCCCCAGAAAGCAGCCCCACATATGGGCCAGAAGTGGGTTCGCTGTGGAAAGAGGATAGTGCTGTGTGGCTGGAGTCCCCTACCCCGTTGGGATAGTGGTGGATTTGGATGTTGGAATTCTGGTACATGGAGGTGAGAGCCATGCCGTGCTTCAGCTCATCGGTCAGGACCCGCCTGTCCACCATGTGGTAGCGGAGGGCATTGAGCAGCTCGATGTTGACGTTGCTCACCAGGGAGTCCAGCACTTCCTAGAGGGAAGGACAGTGTGACAGTTAGGGGTGGGCTCCTGCTCCCCCAGGCAAACATGCCTCCCAATGGACTTAGACCTCTCCCCTATCAAGAGGCCCTCAGTGAGCACCAAGGCCACTCTGTCCCCAGTGGGACAGAGACCTGGTGAGTCGTATTTAACTTTTAGCTGAGGGGTGAAAGGAAAAGCTTCCAGGAATAGTAGGCTATCGCAACAGATCCCATTTCTAATGCCCCAGCCTTGGACAGAAGGAGCTTCTCACCGCTGGCAAGGAAGCCCAGGCCTCGTTGCTAGGGGCGAAGATGGTGAAGCTGCCGGGCCCCTCCATCTCAGGCCTCAGCTTCTCTGTGCGGTCCGTGTACAGCTGCGTGGTGGTTGATCCGACAACTCCCAGGGTCTCATAAAGGTTTGAGAGCGGAAGGGCTGCAGGGACAGACGACAAAGGGGGATGGGCTTCTGGGGGCCCATCCCAGCCAGACCACCCCTGCCCCTCTTTCTCTGCCAGAGAGGCTGGAGGTACAACTGCAGATGAAGAGGGCGAGGGAGTGGGTGGAAAAGTCTATTGCAGGGGAGCTCAAAGCTTAAAACGACTCTGTGAGTCAACAGCTTCTCCATGTGAACTCTGCTGATTGGAAATGTTAATCATTTTAAACACAGCAGAGCACAGCTTTTGCTCCTAGACATTTAGATAATACCCATTGGAATGTACGCCAGAAATAGAAATCCTAATTATAGTCTTTTAGATTTATCTTATTATTGAAACTAGTTTCCGTATGGTCTCTACTAGAATGAAACAGCTATAAATTTTTGAGGTACATTGTGTATTTGCAGGTAATAAAATGTGCTAACAAGTAGTTGACCGCAAGCCTGCTTAGAAGTGAGACTAATGTTCATTTTTTTAAGAGAGAGAAGAACAGTGAGAGAGAGAGAGAGAAAGAGAGAATCAATTTTAGTTTCTCATGTGGCTTTCATTGTTCTGACACTTTGCTGTGCATGTGGTGCTGGGGTTCGAACCTGCATCTTCCTGCATGCCAGGCAAGCGCTGTAATGCTGAGCCACCACTCCAGCCCCCTAATGCTCATCTTAAAAGATAGAAAAGTGGGGTTCAGAAGTTGAGCTCCCCTTAAAGGCCAATCTCTTTTTCCTAGTTCTTCCACTTGGGTCATAATGCACAGCCTCGCCCACGCCAACCACACCCACCTCATAACCTTGACACTGACCGTGTTTCCCCCCACTCTCTTTCAAGTTTCAGGCTCACATTCTTAACTTTGAAAAAAACAGCTTCCATTTCAAAGTTAAAGCACAAGCTCCTCTGCATGGTTGCTGTCTTCGGCCCAGAGCTGCCTTTCTTGGGATCCTTTGTTGACTCTGGGTGAGCCTACCCAGCCTACCCTCCCTGCTGAACTCCAGTGGGCCAAATTTAGACACAGAGTGGGGGTGCCTGAGTTCCCAGCCCAGCCAGAGACCAAGCTATCCCCTCTGACCTCTAGCAGGGCTGATCACAAAGCAAAGGGAACCCTGCTGAATGCATTTAGAATCAATCCCAGTCAGAGACAAGGGGGCCAGAAGCCTGAACTTACAGGAAGAGGCTGGGCAGACCAGAACCAGGTTCTTCTCCACCAGTTAGTTGAGGACTAGGTCAGGACATGCACTATTTCTAGCCCCCATCCTCCGCCCCTTGCATGGAAGATCAGAGACCACTGAGCACATGGGAGAACGTCACCCCCTCACCCCAGGGACCCCCCATTCAGACTTTGCTGCCTTTTATGTGGGTGCTCCTCTATCCTACCTCACCCCTCCACCCACACCCACAGGCAGGGCCTGGCTTATTCACCTGCTGGACAGCCCTTCTCTCCCGGGACCTTCTCATATCCAGGACAGCACTCGTAGCTGATGACTCTGTAACGAGAGGCACACACGTGTGTCGTCAGGCAGGGCATCATTCCTCCTCCAGCGCCACGGGGCCCTCTCCTGGCAAAACCACCTCAACGTAGAGGAAGAGAAACCATGATGCACCATCTGCTCTGCTCGCAGGAGGCCACTTGCTAGATCATAACTTGCCGTTCATTGGCAAGGAGCTCCTTGTGGCCTTGCAGAATGTTCCTGGTGGTTGCCAGCACACACAACAAACCAACTAGGAACCCAACTGACTCAGGATGTTCAATAGTGTGATTAGAAAACACAACTTACCAAGAATTTATCTCCAACATAATGTACCGGAAACCAGATGGCCAGTGTGCTGGACAGGGAGCAGGGAGGAGCAGACAGACATGTGTGAGTTCTAGCTGAGTCTGCCACATCCCCAGCCAGTCCCCTCTCTTCTCTAGGTCTCAGTGTCCTCATCTGTAAATTGCATGTGTGTATGGTGCAGAGGTCACTGGATTAAATGTTTCATGCTCTTCTAGCGCTCTGATTTATAAACCAAAAAGGGAAGGTCCTATGTGATCACCGAGTTTTTCTTGGTTTTGACAATCAAACTTTAAACTTTAAAATTAAAACAAAAGCAACTCCTGTTAGGATGATATCTTTTTCTTTTCAGGGGGAGGTACCACGGATTGAACCCAGAGTTACTTAACCACTGAGCCATAACTCCAATCCTTTTTTAATTTGAGATAGGGTCTCACCAAGTTGCTTAAGGCCTCACTAATTTGCTGAGGCTGGCTTGGAAGATGTGTTTTTAAAAACTTTTAAACTAAAAAAAAAGTTCACCAATAAAGACCTTTTAATAGTTTCAAACTGAAAATAAACAAAAGGTTATATAGTAAAGTGTTCCCCACCCAACTTCATCCTTCAACCTTGTCCTTCGAGGAGATAACCCATACTGCCTGTCAGATTCTCTGCAATTGGATGAACAAGAGAAAGAGACTGGCAGCACAGTTTAAACCTTTGAAATAATCTATTTGGGAAAATTAAAAATCTTCTCCTCTCCTTATTCAGAACAGCCCCTCATGAGACTGACTCCTGTCGGGAGGACTGAGAGGCAGAGTTTCAAGGCAATGGTCTGGGGAAACCCCAAAGACTGAAGGCTTAAAATGACATTGCAAGGAAGAATCCTGGAAACCTATCTCTAAGAAAGACCTGCTTGAAGGCCAGACTCTACGATCTGCTGGCCTGGGCCCTGGAGCCAAATGCAAACAGCCCAGTCCCCAAACCCTTTTGCCCCCTTCTTTTTTTATACATGGATATGCCCTTCGGGACAAGAGAAAAGTCAGACTTGAGTTGCAAAAGATTTTACCAGCTGTGGGCGTGCAGAATGCCTAATGATATCACCGGAAGAGCGTCAGATGGATCAGGAAGAAATGTGGCTTTGGGCACTGCTGGGTGCTCTCGGAGTGAGCAGGACATCCTGCTCTTACGAATTCCACTGAATCCGGCTCAGGGAAGGCTTGGTCAAATGAAGATGGAACCTGGTTCACCAGTTATCCAGGGGAATCGTTCATGATTCTCAGGCTGCCAGGGAGTTACAGGTGTCACTCGGCTAGAAATAGGCCTCCAGGAAATGATGGAGGAGCGATAAGTGATACACATTTTTCTGTGTTTTGCTTTCTCTCTTTTCCTACTTCTTCTTCCTCCAATTATCCAAACACACTGTGGTCCCAAGTGTGGATCTTAATCCACCCACAGTTTTTCTCCAGAAACTCAAATTAACTCTGCTACTGAAAGGATATTAAACAATTTGCAAAGGCAGTGTAGGTTAAGGGAAACAATACCAGAATCAGGAGTTTTGGATTGTGATCCACTGGTAACAAGTCTATTTCTTTCTCTGGTCTCAGTTTCTCCATCTATAAAGTGGGATGAAGTTAAACTAAATAGCCTCCAAATTCCTTCCAAACTCACACTCACAGGTCTTCTAGTTGGTGGGTTGATTTCTAGGAGGCAAAGAACCACTGCCTTGAAGGACAGCATCTGTCAATCCAGGGAGAGCTCCAAGCCCTGAGCCCAAAGCACCAGGAGTACCCATGCACAACACAGGATCCCAAGCTTTCGCTGATGAATACTGAGGCTCTATGGCTGGAGTTGGTCATATTCCTGAAAACTTAAGTTTCTTTCTAAAAGGATCTGTAGAAATCCTATGGAGTTGGAGAAACACAGTTGGAAAATCTACCAAGCTCTCATCTCTGGGAACTCTGGTGCACATGGGTGCCACATATTCTGGCTTAGAGCCCCAATCAATCTGGTCAAAGATTCTTAAAAACAGATGGCTTCTTAGTTCCATCCTTGCCCAACCCCTCAAAAAAACCCCAAAGCATAGGAAAGATGAACAGCTCAGGTAGCCTCACCAAGTGTGAACTACTGGTTCCTGCAGCAGGGTGTGTGTGTGTGTGTAGACCTGTATGCTTGTGTACACATCTGAGTGTGTGTGGGCACAGACACAAGTATGTAAATAGTATATGCAGGGAATGACACAAGGAGAAATGGGGGCGCTGAGGGGTTGGGTAGAAAAGGACAGAGCTGAGCAGAAAAGTCTCTGCGAGAAGAGTAACAGGATGGAGTCAGAAGGAAAGCTGCAGGGATCTGAGGCTTGAAGGGGCCTCTTCTATGCCAGGTAGGTAGAGGCAGCCATATGGCTCTACTCATATTTCACCAAGTCAGGCTCTTGACATTGTGCACATTTGGGAAAAACAGACTGATTTGAAACTTTGACACCTAGAGGACACGGATGTCCCCAAGTGATCAAGGTTAACCCCTTTCAGCACTCCTTGTGCTTCTCCAACACCTGCGTCTCATGGCACCTGGACTGTAACTGCTGCCACATGTGAATCGTTCCGGAAGCATGCTCCCCATAACAGAGGCTCAGTCTCTGAGGCTGTCCCCTAGCTAAAGGCTTTTTTTTTTTTTTTTTTTTTTTGGTTAACTGAGCACAGCTCTCAGAAGCTTTCTCCTAATCCTCTCACCCTGCTGACCTCCCCTTCCTCTGCCCTCTCTGGTATACAAGTGTAGACCAGGCCACTCAGCATGGGCATGGAGGCCTTATGGCTGGAGATGGTTCTACAGCTGGTGGTCTCCTTGTTCTAGCTGTTCCAACAATACGGACCCTTCTAGAACCAGGCAGCTTGACCCCAGAGATGCAGAGCACAGCTGTAGGATGCAGACCTAGAAAATGGCCCACTGGGACAATCCTCACCAGGGATTCCTGGACTGCTAGTCTCCACAGCAGCTTGCTCCACCCTCCCCGTGCCCAGGGTGCTATTCCATGTGGGCTCTTCATCCCGGGGAGAACACAGATGCTGTGGGGAGAGAGGCATGCAAGAGCCTGGGTGTGATGCCATTTCTCTAGGATGAACACAGAGAAGGATGGAAACCAGGGAGAGCCTCTCCTCTGAGTCCCCCGCAGTTCCGAGGTGTCCCTGTGGAGCAAGGACTAATCTACTGCTCTCTGAACCTCATCTCATCAGCCAAAGCTGTTCTGATCCTGGCTTCTCATTGGCCAGAAACCATCTCTCATAATTAAAAAACCCCAGGTCGGAAAAAGCAAACTCTCCAAAACAACAAGTTACTCATTATCTGGTTTCAGCTTCTCCCGAGAGAAGAACAGCTTGAGGAAGAAAGTGCCTGGCTTAGATGGATATTTAAAGGAGAGGGAGAAAAAGGTCATGTCCACACAGGGTCTGGGTTTGGGGATGTTTGGGAAGCTCTCCTTCACTCCCCTCCAAAATTTTCACACAGAATCGGACAGAGGAAAGGATCAGCTTTTCTGTCCCCAAAGAAATTTTCCACAAAGTTAAAACAATCACTCTCTCCCACGGGCACTTCACTGGCTGTAAATGTAAACTAGACTTGTGAAGTAGATGGAGCAAGGAGCAGAACCTGAGAGCCAGTCTCCTGTGACGGCAGGTAAACCATTTACCCGGTCACAGTTTCCATCAGGAACCACAGAGCAAACACAGAGCCACTGTGTCTGGACATGGTGATGCTCCAAGGACTGCCTGCCTGATGTGGTTCATTTTCTCTACTCCTGGCCTCAGAAAGGCAGCTGAGCTGATTCTTGAGCCCCCAGTAGAAAATGGGGATTGCTCTGGCCTTCTATGAGTAAAGTCCTCCATCCTGTGGGTACTCACCAGCCTGGTTAGTGAATAGGATGCAGACTTCAGAAAATGGGTGCATATGTCTGCGGCAATTTGTGTGTGGTGTGTGAGGACATTTTGGGGACTCCTGGGTGCTGATTGTCTTCTCAGATCTCATGCCCATCATCTGATGAAGGATTTTGAGGAGTCCTCTTGCAGCAAGGGATCATTATGACCACCAGATTGGGGGTGAACAACCAGAAGGTTGGTGACTCTGGGCCAAAGGGCTTCTCTGACCCCAAGGAGACCTTGTCTCTGGGACCCACAAACAGGTTTCAAGGGTATGGAAAGAGGCCTGGTACGACAGGCATGCTCACTTGTGTACCACCCATGTTACTGACGCTAGTTGCTAGGCTCAGTTCTCCCCGGGGGTGGCACAGCACAGTGGACAGAACTGCCCCATTTAAAGCAGATGACTTTGAGCAGGAGGCTTAGGCTTGGGGAGCCTCAGTCTCCTCATCCACAAATGAGTCAATGATCACATTCTATTAGATCATAGAATGATTATGAGAAGTGAATGAGCATATATATGAGAAGCACTTAATAGACGCCTGATGTCTGCTATGAGCTCAGTGATCAAGCTTCTAAAACAAAACATCCCAGGTGTAAACTTTAAATGGAAGCTAAGATAATAACTTGAGGCAAAGCAATATCCTACAGTGACAGCACAGAACAACTCACACTAAAAAATGAACCCCCCTAGTACATGGGTAGAACTCAATAAATAGGGCCTCTATTCATTTCCCATAGCTTACTATAATAAATAACCACAAATTTAGTGGCTTAGAATAATGCAAAGTAATTATGCTACAACTCTGGAGGTTGGAGTCACTAATGACCCTCATGGGGCTAAGGTCACAGGTTGCATTCCTTCCAGAGACTTCAGATAATATGTTCCTGGTCTTTTCCAGCTTCCAGAGGCTGCCGCATGACTTGGCTTGTGGTCGTATCACCCCAAATTTCCACCACATCTTCTCTGACTCCAAATCTGCTGCCTCCCTTTTATAAGAACTCTTCTGATTACATTGGACTCACCAAATAATCCAGGATAATATCTCCCTCTCAAGATCCTTAACCACAGCTGCAAAGTCCCTTTGTCCATGTAAGAGAATATATCTATAGGTTTGCAGATTAGAATATGGACATCTTTTGGGGATCAGTTTTCTACCTTTCTCAGGGCTTTTATCCCAGGTAGTATACATGTGGTTCATGTAAATTCTCAGCAACACAAAATTCCAAGTCAGACAAACAGCCTCCTACTTTATATAATGGTCTAGAATCTTCAGAAAGTATTGTTCAACAGAGGTATTCAACAGAGGTGGAGAACTTCTGATGTTGGGTGCATATCCAATCTCCCTTATTTGGGAGCAGATCATTCAGGAGATCCTAGCTGGTTGCCCAGGGAGTATGAAACAGAGAAGGAGGTGCTGGGGTGGGTCTGGGGATAGCCTAGATGGCTTCGTGCCATCCTCTTCTTTTTCCTTTGGGACCATGGTTATGGGATACAAGAAAGAGAAAAGGGATGGTTCTTCTTCAACTTCATGTCAGGTGTCTCTGGTGCTCTACCCAGAATGACGTCTACTGAAAACAGACCTTCCAGCTAGCTGATGGAAAAGCTCAACCATGCCTTGGATGGCTTCAGTAAAAGTGACATCTCTAAGCTTTAATGCAGCACTGAACAAGTATTACGATTTAGCCCCTAGACAAAACAGCAACTTGATACTAGAAAAATGAAAAGTTTCCTTCCAGCCCATCTTGGCTCCAGAGAACTGCTTCTGCACTTGTGAAATGAGTTGCACATGAAAAAATTTTAATGGACAACTGCCACTCCTACCTGCCAACATCCTTCCTGTGCCACGTACATGTCTGAGCTCCTGCTATGTCTATGACATCCCCATGATGTCAGCTCCAACCTGGCTGTTAAATAGATCTCTCTCTCTCTGGGGCATGCACAAAAAAGGCCAGTCGAGAGGCAGCCAGACTCCTGACCACAATTTCCTGCACCTTCGCTCAAGCTGCCACATTGAAGAATTTTACAACGACCATTCAAACCAGGGTCTGAAATCACAGAGGGGGATGCTATCTGCTTCCCATAATCCTCTTTGATTAACCATTGTATCACTCTGGTGCTCCTTGGGATCTAAAATAAAAGCTAGAGTGAGTTTCTAAGGAATAAAGTGGTAGAGACCCATTGGTAACTACTTCTTGTAATAAAATGTATGTGTTGGCTTGACACTAGACCCAAGTCTCAGATTTTTCTCTGGAAATGCAGAAAAGCTTTTGCCTGAAGACATTCTTGCTTCCCTTGATGATGTCAGTGATAAGCGTGTCCTGTCCTCTCCCCTCCAGGAGGTGGAATCTAGACAAGTGGCTGCAGGCTCCTGCCTCACCAGGCCTGTCCCTGTGTCTTGGTGTGAACTCATACTGCAGTCTTCACACACCACCCCCCAGCGTCCCCACCCGTGGTTGGTGCTTGGTGAGACTCATCTGCTTTCCAGTTCAAATTCCTTCTGGTCTTACATGCCTTGATGACCTATGTTGCCTCCTCCCCTAAGCCATTTTGCTCTCTTTCATCTCAACATAGCTGTTTGCTGCAGCCCCTTCTCTGGAGCCTTGTTGGGAAAAGACCCATCGCCCATGTCAGCCCCACTCTGAACTGGTTTTCTTTTCTCCAGTCAGCTCCATGCTCCCATTTCCCACTCGGTTCCTTCCCAACTAAATGCACTAGGGACCTACTCTCCCCAGGATGACAATAACTGCGGCCAGCCTGCACCCCTCTCCCAGTACCCACAGCACTTAATTCACGGTGATCAGATGACAGCTCCCTCAGGGTCTTGGTTCTAAATAAACAAGTGCCCTGCAAAGCCGCTCTTAGCTCTCAGGACAACAGAAAGGAGTTCATCATCTTCCTTTTTCCCTCTCTGACTCTGCTGGCTTCTCTCCAAGTCAGCTCCACCTTTCTGATGCTGCATGTGATGTTCCAGGAAAGGTCTCTCTTGTCCTGGATCATGAAGTTTTACAACAACTTTTGTTTTTCTCTCCCCATTTCCTCTTTTTTGAAGTTTCCCAAAGCAACAGCCGCATTCGAGAGCTGAATGTGAATATCTTTTCCCTTTCCCCCACATATATCTTTCTTTTGTCAGTTCCTGGGCTCCCCTCGGTGCTCACAGGAGCAAGGGTGCTGTTGTGCTGTTGTGCTGTTACACTTCCTCACCACACTCGCAAAGCCGAACCTGCCCCAGAGGGGCAGATTATTGCCAGGAGTGTTTTGTCAACACATAGCTGGCTCTATTGCTCGTGTCTAGTCTTGGCACACGCACAGAGAAAAGAGGCAGGCGGCTAAAAGCCCGCCCATAAGCCAGCGTGACTCATTCTCCTCCAGTGTCAGCCCCTAGCTGCAGAGGGGAGTTATCAAGCTACTGTTAGCCAGTTGGGCAAATGCCTCAACAGGGGCACCCCAAATGGCGCAGCAGATGCCACCCTGTGGCCAGCGTGCCATCACAAATGGGTTGCATCTTTGGAGAAACCTCAACTAAGGAAGAGCTGGTCTCTTTGAAACCTAGGGCTCTGAGATGTAGAAGAGCTGTTCTTTTGGCACTGGTGCTTTGGTCACCTTCCAAGAAGCAATTATGTGGGGCCTGGCTTTGTGTTTAATTAACTATTTTTTTTATATATATGAAAAAAATCAGTTAGTATTAGGGGCATTTTATTTTGAAACCAGGCTTCCTCTGCCACTGAGCTACACTCCCAGCCCTTTTGATTTTTTATTTTGAGACAGGGTCTCACTAAATTGCCCAGGCTGGTTTCAAACTCACATTCTTCCTGCTTCAGCCTCCCAAGTTGCTGCTGAAACTATAGGTATGTCCCACCACACCCAACATTATTGTTTTTTAAAAAATTTGGGCATCAGGGATGATGTGTTAGGTATCGAATTTGCATAATCTGTTTTTGTTCAAAACAGGAAAGATTATTGTTGACCTTCTATTTGCTGAGCTTGGGAGGTGTGTCCTTCTAGCTCATAGATTTAAGGCTAGGCTGTCATTGGGCAGGAAGCCAGTTGCAACAGATCTGCCCTAAACAGGCTCTAATTCTACTATGATTCCTAATTTCCTTTGATTCACACTAGGATTGATCATTGCTTCGCATCAGGGCCACACACTGGGATATTTATTTCCATGTACTTTTCCCTGTACAAACAGTATTTCCTCTTTCTTTTAGTTGGTTAAGTTGGAAGAGATGGCTACTTGAAAGCAACATCAAAGCAATAAATCCCTAATATTGGAAGAGGTCCAGGATAGTGGTTTAGTGTCTCTTAATCCTCCTATCATGTAGACAAGAGGAGGGTCAAGCCCCCACAAGTGACTTGGAGGTTTTGTACAGCACATCTTTCTATCTGTAGGAGAGTCAGTTTGACATTTGCTGAGAGTACACAAACAGAACAGGTTTCCCCAGAATTGAGTTAGTATGCTACCCTGTTTCTACCAGGCACTGAGCGGTGGGGGTGAAGGCCACCTCCTTTTATGCTGATAGATGCACCAACAAGCCCTATAGTAACCACACTGGACCACAATCTGTTGCCACGTTTCCCTCTGTTTGTGTGGTCTAATTTGCAAATTCTGGGATAAAGATAATGGCAGCTAGTGTTTATTGAGCAGTAACTATGTGCCAGGCACCATATTCATTCTCTTATGTATGTTATTTCATTGAATCCTCAAAATTAAACCATAAAAGCAAGTCCTTTCATTATTTCCATTTTATAGATGAAACAACTGAGCATTCTAAAGATGAACCTTTGAATGCTAACTGGCAGATCCAGGGTCTGAGCCTTTGTCTTAGTATGCAGTGCTGTCTCCTCAGGGGCACATTTCCAAGCAATATAAATCTTTTTGAGATATATATCCTAGGATAATAGAGTAAGGGTAGTCTTTGGTATCAGTTCACCAATAGATTTTCTTTCCCAGAGTGACATGCTGGTGGCTTCTCCACTATATATTTGAATCATTTAGTGAACACACACACACACACACACACACACAGACACACACACACTTTATGCTTCTTGCAATCCCAAACCAGTCCTGAAAAGTGTATCCAAGTGTTGTCAGCAGCCTTAAAAATGTAAAACAAAATTGGTCAGCATCCTAAAAATGCCACTCCCCAGCACAGTTCTCTGACATGTTTGCACATGTGTCTTCATGGCTCCTTAGACAGCCTGACCTTTTAGAAGGTAGCTGGCCCAGTCCAGAGGGGCACCTGAGACTGACATGTAACATGGCCTCCTTGGTGACTGGTGGTCTCAGGGCGCTACAGTTACTTACGTTGATTTGCCACAGATTTTCCTCTGGTACCACTGCTTGCAGTTGGTGAAATACTTCTTATTGGTTCCAATGACCTTCTGCACAGCACACACATTGGGACTAGAAATAAACACAAGTGTTAGCGAGGTCAGCATAGTCACCTGTCTTGATGTCAGTCCCAGCCACCCTTCCCAGCTCATCAGAACTGTCTAGAGCTGGAGAAGAGACAGCCGTTTCAGTCTTGGTACCAGGGCAGGTTTTGAGGTAGCATTGGACTTATCTATCTAGATTCCCATCAGGCCCCATTAAAGCCTCCCTTCAAACAAACAAAAAAAATTTGCTTGTCTATCCTACACTTTGCTATAATTTCATGTAATTATTCTTATTTGGTATGGGCAATTGGAAAGTATAAATAAAGGCATCTTCAGTGTTTTAGATTGTGTTATAGATTGAGAAAAGTAGTCAAGTCAAAGTGGTATACTTCTTTAGTAAAGCAGCTTTGAAAGGTATCTCATCCGTTCTCTGTATCTCCACTCCCACTGGGCCCAAACTTGGAATCTCAGTGTGTATCACAGGCCCTATGGTCATGAGGGAAGGCCCCAGAACCTGCTGGGCAGCTCCACACATAGGTGTACTCATAGACCAGTTGCTTGTCTCCCAAGAGACTACCCATCCAGAGTGCCTACCCTGTTAACTAGGTTACATGGCCAGCTGGTATTAGGACCAAAATAGGGGGTGCTCTCCATTTAACTCTCAGTTGTCAGTTATTTACATCTCTGATTGAGTCCCTTCTCCCTAAAAGCCATCTTCCACTGCCCCATGTGATACTATCTTTCCATCCTCTAATGTGGGATGCAGCTCATTTGATGATGGGTATCAAAAGACCCTATAATTGACATGTGATGGATTTCTTCTTCCTCTAGCTACCCTCAGAAGAACCTTGAGGGCAAGAGTTCTGAGTCTTTCTGTCTTTGGCATTCTGGATGGGGCCTGGCATCCAGCTAGGTATAGAAGAAGCTTGGAATGATCTTGTCGAAAACGCTGCACCAGGATAACCCACCCAAAAAAGATCCTCAATAACTGGAAAAGCAGAGTGCAAATGTCCTGGGGTTCTGCCAAAAAGGCTTTCCCAGACCACAGAGTTTGGTTGTGGTGTATGCATTCTATTGTACCATCTCCTAACCCAAACTGTGTTCAGATATCAGGAAGCCCAGGGGTAAAGAGGCTGCTGTGGCTGCATCATGACAGTTGGGAGAAGTCTCCCTGAGAAGGAAGCAGGCAGTTCATCTGAATGAAATAAGTCAGACAAAGCAAAGAAACCACA
This sequence comes from Aplodontia rufa, assembly GCA_004027875.1. Classification (NCBI taxonomy): domain Eukaryota; kingdom Metazoa; phylum Chordata; class Mammalia; order Rodentia; family Aplodontiidae; genus Aplodontia; species Aplodontia rufa. Next base: position 42,301 of record PVKS010008099.1, read on the forward strand.
GCTTAGAGCTTTCACAAGACCTCAGTGGTCAGACAGCTTCCGGTGATATCCAAAGGGTGGACAGTTTCTTCAGTACACACTTTATTTTTCAGAAAAACACTGATTTTGCAGTGAAAGCTATACCTACTAGTCCATCTTTTGGGCTGCAGGAATTTGGTCAGCTCTTAAATATTTAGGTTATTGGGTGATTGATCATTCTGACCCCTTTACTCCTTTGCCCTGTCTCTTCTACCATATGACCATCATCTCTTGTTCGTATTTTTGTTAAGCAGTCAAAGGTGAGTGGGCCAAGGAGGCACAGTGAGTATTAGGGAGCTGATATGAGACCCTGAGGGGGCAAGGAGCTAAGGCAGTGCAGAAGACCACAAGTCAGTAGGAAGTCAGGCAGGGGCTGCTTTACAGGGTCTCACCAAATGCCCACAACCCCCAGAATATTTCTAAATACTTCGCTTCTCTATTTGCTACCTGGGATTCACAGATTATACAGTCCCTAAGTAACCCCCACAGACTGCCAGTGAGCCACACTCCTGCCCTAAGTCAGATTTGTTGTTGAATAATCCCCAAAGTTCTCCTATCTGATCAAGCAGGAAATAATCACTGTCAATGAATTCCCTGCAACTATCTGTAAGCATTTGGCCAATCTTTAGTGAGTCTCTTGTGGATGTGGCTCCAACATTCCTCTGAAGAGTGACATTCCACTGCTGCTGCCTTTTGTGACAGGAGCATGAGCAGAAGTTGGAGGCTGCCAAGGCTCTGTCCCTCTGCTATTGGGGGTGTGTAAGCTGTGTGCACAGGAAATTTATGCTGAAGTGTAATCAAAAAGAGCAAGCCATTTCTGGGCTTTCTGCCTCAAGCATAACAGTGCTGCTGTTCAACTTGGACTTGAAAACCAAGTGCTTTATGAAGTTTGATCCAATCTTTAGTTGTTGATATTTGAAAGTGTGGTTGCATTCCTACTTCTCTTTCAGTAGTATTTCCCCCCTTCTTTATAGCAAAAGATACAGTAGGGAACCAAGAGACTACCCCACCCCAATAGTTTTCTATGTTTAGATGAAGTCACTCTCTCACTAAACTGCAGCTTCACCATCTGTAAAATGGGAACACAACAACCAATCTTACTGTGCTGTATGGAAAATGAACAAAAAGGGGTGAGGGAGAAAGTGCTGCCCATGAGCAAAACAGTGAACGTTTCTTCCCTCGTATCATGGAGCTGTCTGCATTGCCTTAGACTAGCGGAGAAGTTTTCCTTCCCTTTTCCTCAGTTCTCCCTTTGAATAAAGGGTTAGCACTTGAACTGGGTTATCCATTTGCCCAGGGTGCCACACCCACGTATGCAGGGCCAGGCAGTTCTGAGGTATTTTCAAGGGACAGCTAGATCAGAGCAAATGCAACCGTGCCTGCAACCACTTTGTCATGGTTCATGTGGATGTGCATCCAGACTTCACCGGGGTGGGGAGGGCTCATTTCGCTTCTTGATCGTTCTGCCTATCACGGACTGCTACGAGTTTTTCCAACCACACTGCAAGAAGTTAATCAAGAGGATTAGCCTGCAGGGGTATAGCAGGGAAGTTGATGTAATATCTGAAACTCAATAAAAAGCATCTGTATTTTGATAAACTCCTATTTTTCAGCCTGTCAGTGTCTGTTCTGGGCTTTGAAGGGAAGAAGGTTTGCTATAGAGATGGTTCTTGGTGCAATACTCTTAATACTTTTGGAGACCCTGCAGGCCATACTGTCAGGATCTTCTCCTGACTTAGTGGTTAAGAGACAGGAGGAGGACTGGAGCGGTGGCCCAGCAGTTGTGGCACTTGCCTGGCATGCATAGCGACTTGAGTTTGAACCCCTGTAGCACGTACTCAACTAAGTGCTGGAACAATGAACACCACATGAAAAACTAAATAAAATTGATTCTCTCTCTCTCTGTCTCTCTTAAAAAAAAAAAGAAAGGCAAGAGGAACAGAAACGTGCCAGGCAGATTGTGGCACCCAAACATAAGAAAGGCAGAGGGGCAAAAGTGAGCTAGGGAGTGAAAATAAAAATGCAATTTGTCACATTTTGACATCAAAGCCTCACATTCCCCATGTCTTTCTGGCCTGCTTTCTCTCCCTTCTGCACATGGCCTAAGGTCAAAGGTGGTCTCCCGAGGACATCCCTCGTGCTCTCCTTCCAGGAGCATGTTGAAGCTGTGGCACAGCCTGGCTTGCTTTCGTTCTGCGGCATAGACAGACTTGCTCTCAAGAGCCCATTTCCCCCAAAGCCCCAAGTACCTGAAAGGCCAAGTGAGGCTGGAAAGCCACAGAGGAAGCAACCAAAAGAGGCAGCCAGCCTGAATCCGTGCTCCAAAGCATGCCCAGGAATGGGGAACCAAAGCTTTGCTGGGGCCTATGAAGTCAACTCTATCATTTCTAATAGAGAGTTTTCATCTGACTACAGATCTGGCCAGACTCTTGGAGGGGTGGGCACTGCCTGTAATGTGAACACCAGACCCAACATCATCTGAGTCTCCCCTAAGGATGCCCTACCTGCCTCCACCTACATAGAGTTTTACCTAGTTGTAAAAAAAGAAAAGTTGGTGGGAACAGGTAGTCTGGAAGCTATCTGGTAAGATGTGCAGCCAGCATGACCAGGCTTCATATGGATGTGAAATGTGACCAACCTCTGACTGGGTCTGTGCTAGACTCTTTTCTAGGTCAGACATTCCACCTGGGTCTACTTCTTAAAGCAAACACATCTTCAGTGATTCAAAGAAATACCTGCAGTTATAATGTCCCACAGTTACAAATCCAGCTTTTGCTTTAAGTCAAACTCCAGTCCTGGCTCCAGAACATACTGCAGGACTGTGGGAAAGGACTGTGTCCTCTAGGGACTCAGTATCCCCACTTGAGTAGGAAGGCCTGGTGAATACTCCTCTTCATATGTTAGGGGAGGAGATATTGCAGTGTCCTTGCTGTGCCCAGAAACCACTGCCTGGTGTCAGGTGACGGGTGCAGGGCACCATCAGGTGCACAGAATATTGAGGCACCTAGGATGTTGCCACCTGGTGCAGCCTGTCTCATGTCTGGAGTCCCTGGACAATGACCTGGCTGAGCTGAACTATGTGCATGGCTGTTGGGCACCTTCGGCGATCTTTCTGGTTAGAGAGGTGCCAACATCCCCTTCCACATGTGGCTGGGAGGAGAAACTGAAAGCGCAGGCTGTGCACGCTCCTGTTGTCCTGACTCCGGGGGCGGGGGTTACTGGTCGGCCCCCACCCCCACTACCAAGCGTCTGGCGCGGGCTTTCCTCCACCATCCCGCACCTCCCTCCCTCCACCGAGTGCAGGGCTGGTCTCAGCGCTGCCCATTGTCTGCTTTTCTTTCGGGCTTTGTCCCCTGCTCTCTGCCCGCTTCGTTGCCCACAGCAGCGTGCGTTCCGAGCCTGGCGACCGTCCCTCCGTTTGGCTTACCCGTGCTGGCGGCCCCGGAGCCGGCTGTGCTGCAGCACCAGCTGGTAGGGTGACTTGGCGGGACCAGCCAGGGTTGCGGCGGGGCCCAGGGCCAGTGCCAGGGCAAGGGCCAGTAGCCGCAGGAGGAGCGCCATGGAGAAGCAGGACGCGCACCGACGACCGACTGAAGGACGCACGGGCTGGCCGCTCCGGGAAAGTGAGAGCGCCCGGCTGCCCGCGCCAGGTTAAGTAAGCGGCGAGCGAGGGAGCGGCCGCGAGGGGCGGGGAAGCCGGCCGGCCGGCGTGGGGAGGGCGGGCTGCTGGCGCCTCCCAACCCGCGCCCCGGGCTGCGCTCCGCACCCACTACTCCCCCTCCGTGCGAGATCACTTTCCTCTCTGCGCTCTCCTGCCCTCCTCTCATGCCCTACCTCAGTCACTTTCCCTAGCCAACTGGCCCTTGAGCCACAAAGTGCGCAGCGCAGGTCGTACAAGAGGCGTCTGGCTCATTCCAAGTGGGACACTGGGAGTGAGGGACAACTGTCTCTGGGACTCGCTTCAAACTTCGTTCCTCCCGTGGGTGCGGCATGTCTTGAGTCCAAAGATGCCTGGATGATCAGGCTACAAAGGCTGCAGGAAATGGGAGGGGGCTGTGCTGATTCCCACAATGTTGTGGCCCATCAGACCGGCCTCTGCGTTCCAGACACACTAGTCATGATAATAGTCTTCTGATTGACAGAAGCCTCAAAATGTTGGGCAAGTTTTGCTAAGCTCTAAGCAGCTCTTGGAAACCGGGGGGAAGGGTGGAGTCCTCACCTTACTCATCTACCTGTCAATAAACATCTCTGTAACATTATGCGCCAGATAGATTCAAAGAGATGGAAAGGCAAGATTCCTGCCCTGAAGGAGCTCAGAGCAACTATGCAAATGGAATAAATGCTCACCTCTGCACTTATTAATCACCCATCCTTACCTGGCACTGCTATCCTCGGGGAGACAAAGATGGGTGTGTGGATGAGACCTAGGCCCTTCGGAAGAAGCTCACAGCTGGGAAAATCCAAGGTCCATGCCAACAGTGTGGCACAGAGAGGGGTAGCTTGGGTTTGGGAGTGCAGAGGAGGCACCTGGCTCAAACAGGAGGTGACATTTACTTTTTGGCCTGAAGGATGAAAATGAGTTAGCCAGGCAAAATGAGGCACACGTTTAGGAAACTCACGTTATGCAGTTATCCTGAAGCATGAGGATTGGGAAAGGGAAAGGGTGGAAGACAGGAGTGTAGCAGGGCCTAGCCCCAAGCTGTCCTCCCAGTGATGGAAAAGCAAGCAAGTGAAATAGTCAGTGGGTGTCATAAGCAGGCTTGGAGAAGACCAGACAAAGTAAGGCAAGGTGGGAGGCAGGAAGACCAGGTGATCAAGAGGGGACTACATGGGAGCTTGAACCGTGGTAATAGGGTAGAGAGGTAGATGAATAAGGTGCCTAGGAGATAATACACTCAGGAGAATTTAGGGGATGTATACACAGAGGTGGGGAGAATAAAGGTGAGTAAGTGGTTGGGGCCTGAGAATCATAGTGGGTGATAATGCCATTTTTAGTATGAGGGACATGGAAGGGAACACAGGTTTGCCAAGAGAGGATAAATGGTTTGAGGCACACTGAGTTTGAGATGCTTGCAATTCTTCCAGAGGGAGGATCCGTGGGCAGCTGGACATAAGTAAATAGGACTTGAGTAAGGGATAGAGGATGGAGTCATCTCCAGTGAGGGCATGTTAAGTGAGAGGTGAGTGACAACAGATCATAGAGACCTGGGCAGAGAGCAGTCCCTAAAGAGATAAAGGAGTACTGAAGGCAAAGTGGGTGGAAATGAATAGCGTGGAGTTGTCATGGGAGAAGGAGGAAGCTGTTAACAGAGAGAAGTGCTGTTAGGGGAGAGTTAGGATGGAAGCCAGAGGAAGGCAAAGTCAAGAACACTGATAGAAGGAAGATGGGAAGGAGAAGGTCAAAACCATGGGAGGCAGAGAGATGATAAGTGTGAGAGACAGGAGCAGGAAAAGCCTGTTCAGGCACTGGAGGAAGAGTGAGGTCCTGAGGGCAGAAAGCTATTGAGTGCCTGATTGGAATAGCAGAGTGAGTAGGGAGGCATGGACAGATTTAAGGAAGATGTTAGTAGTAGCACTGACTGGACTCTTTGGACATGGAGAGTAAGGGACAGTGACAGAGATAACTGGGAGGCTCATAGCTAGAGGGACTGGATGCATGAGCAGGGCACACTGGTGAAGGTACATATTTGGGTGCATGAGGGGCACGAGCCATGACTCCACTTATGTTCACATGGTGCGTGGAAAGCCACCTGCATTTCCAGCTGGAGGAACTGGATGGGAGAGAGCTGTGTTCATCAGCTTGCAGCTCAGGGTAGCTGTGAGAACTGGAGATGTTCGTTTGAATCACCACCACTAGAGTTGGTCACAAAAGCCATGAACTAGATGAGCTCCCTTGGGAACATATGTTGGAAGGGAGGAAGAAAAAGAGTGAGAAGTAGTGAAAAGGATGACTGGCCGAGCCCTGGGGAGGGTTTTCTGATGTAGGATGTTGGAGACTTTGAGGAGAATGAAGGGAACATTCAAGGGACAGAGAGGCACAGGGAAACCCAGAGAGGCCACAGGAGTAGAGAATCTCGGAGAATCACCATCATTGCCAGGTGATACACAGAATTCAGGCTGGACCATCTCAATGAGTGGTTTCTAGCATATGGCTGGCATTCAGGAAACAAAAGTTTACAAGGCTATAAAAAGTGTCCTGGAATACTTTAACCCTAGCCTGTGTCTTTTGCATTGAAGACTGGAGAATGTTCTGGAGTGACATGACTTTGGGGAAATCCCAGTCCTTTCCTGATGACTTCCCTCTCTCCTGCCTTACCTCATCTTCCCCAGAGGGAGACATTTACTCCCCTGGCTACATACAGGGTCCAGTTCCAGTTTTAGGGTCCTCTGCTCCATGAGAGTAAATGTTCCCTTTGTCCTGTTTCTATCCAGGTGGGGCTTGACTGCTTGCTGGTGTGGCTATCAAGCATAAATTTGATCTGAAATAAGTGGATTTTTCCTAAAAAAGAAACAAACCACAATGTTTCTGAGAGAGGAGAATGCTACTCTTGCTGGACCAGCTCTAGGTTTGGGCTCCTGGGAGTTAGCCCTACTTTGTCTATGAATCATTTTTCTTTTTGTAGTGTTTATCATCATTTTCTTTGTTTTCCTAGAGTCTCAAGAGAAAATATTCAGGGAACATAGTAGGAAGAACTCTGGTGATTTCCACATCAGATTTTTTTTTTTTTTAAAGAGAGAGGGACAGTGAGAGAGACAGAAAGAGAGAAACAAATTTTATTTAGTTTTTCATGTGGCCTTCATAGCTCTAAGACCTCATTGTGTATATGGTGCTGGGGTTTGAACTCTCGTACTTGCACTTTCTGGACAAGCAACCGCCGAGCCACCGCTCCAGCCTGCCACTGCTCCAGCCTGCCACCGCTCCAGCCCCGCATCAGAAAATCTTATCTGCTGACTTTCTGCTCAGCTAGTGGAGCCCACAATGAGAAAGGTGTCACTGACAATGACCCCACCAGGTGCATGAAGTTGGATGGCAGCTAAGATTCTCAGCAGGAAAATTGGGTAAAGGTCTAAAATACAGTAGCCTCCAAGAGTTGGCATCTAAGTAAAAGCAGATGTTAAAGTAACATTTTTGTAAAATCAGGGTGGTCCTAACCAGAAGGGCAGGGCAAGAAATCAAAGTTCCTGGAAATGTGTGTTCAGAGGGGAGAAAGCAGCCTTTGGCAACTTTGTCCAATGGTTGTGTTAGTCAGCTTTGTATCCCCATCACCAAAATACCTAACAACATAGAACAACTTAGAGAAGGGAAAGCTCTTTTTGGCTCATGGTTTCAGAGATTTAGACCATTATTGGCCAATTACATTGCTCCCCAAGGTGAGAAAGAACATCCTAACAGAAGGATGGCAGAGGAAAGCCACTCCATTCACGGCAGCTGTGAAGCAGAGAGAGGTAGGGAAGGGGCTACAGGAAAGATGAACCCTTCCAGGGTGCACTCCCAGTGACCAGCTCCTCCAGCCACTCCCCAACTACCTACAGTTACCACCCGGTTAGTCTATAACTAGGATGGATTGATTAGGCTACAGTTCTCATAATCCAATTGCTGCACTTCCAAGCATTCCTGTAGTAACACAGGAGCTTGTAGGGGACACTTCATATCTGAACCAGAGCAACGGTTTTGATTTACAGCTTGAATCCCCCAACTAGGTTCTATCAAAGAAGCAATGGCATTGGGGTAGCAAAGTTGTTGAGTGCAAACTCTGGAGGCAGGTGACCCAAGTGTGGCCTTAGTTCAGTTATTCAATATTCCAGAGATCATGATAAAAACAACCTCATAGGACTCTACAGTAGGTTGTATGAGATGCTTCAAGTTCAATGGCCAGGCCTTATAGGTTGCTGTTGTTTTTCCTTTTCCCCAGTAATTGTCCTGTATAGAAGAGTCAATGAAAAGATATGATAGTGTAGCAACCATAAAAACAATGATCTGAAATTGCTCATTTAATTGACTGAAAGCAAAAAACTTTTCTGTTTGAATCTGACTGCTTGGTCTAGCATACTGGAAGGTGCTGGAAGAGACATAAGCTCAGGTTTTATACTGAAAGAGGTTTCCCCTGGGACCAGGAGATCCAGCTGCATGCATCATCATTTCTAGGAAGAATCCTCTTATACTCGAGAGGCTGGAAAGTGCATCTTCCAGTCCCAGCTCACCTCTAGCAAGATGGAGGGGTTCCAGAAGAGTCAAGTAATCTCACTGGACCTCTCTCCCCTCTTCTGTAAAACTAACACTCGATGACTTGAATTTTTCCATGAGCTCAGTAAAGAGATCACAGTAATACTTCAGTTACTGTTTAGATATTAAAAAAAATTTCCACCTCACGCTCCATCACCCACCCTCTCTCCAAAACCATAAAAAGCAGAACTCTGGAAATGTAAACATATTCTTCCACCGAAGGCTGCTGCTTCTTTGGAGATGGGGAGCGATGCTGCTGGAGGGAGGAGCAGGGTCTTCCATCCCCAGATGACCTGGAGCCACCCAGGACAAACACAGCACAGCACACTAAAAGACCTTTCATTTGGGTAGAATTTTTTTTTCCTTTCCATGTTGGAAAATCTAAACAGGAGAAAATGAGACTTGTTTGGAACAATAATTACTAGACTTTTTCAGGTACTTAAAAAAATAACTACTTTCACATTCTGTGGCGCATACAAGATTAGCAAAAACAGTTTAGTTTTTGCAAATAACTTAGTGCATGACAACAGGCCTTCAGCATCGAGATGAATTAGTAGTTCCAATGAGTTTCCTGCAAAGGAGAACTAAGAAAGAAACTGAGTCTGGGGCTGTGGGTGGGAGAGCTAGCATTTGTGCAGGGTGGACCTGGGCCTCCCTGTTATCATCTCCCACAAGGTTTCTGGTGATGTTTGGCCATCAGTGGAGATAGATGACACTTTCAGAATAATTTCCAGAGGATATGTAGCCTTTCCCACCTGCTACCATACAGCTACTTAGAGAGCTTTTAGAATTCAGGACTTACTCAGAAGAAAGAAGGGTGAGTTTTGGCATGAGATCACCAAATTGCAAGGACAGGAGTCAAATTTTGTGCCACCCTTTCTATAATACACAGCACTTAGGACAATGCTTCACATACAGTAATTATTCCATTCAGATAACAAATACAGGCAAGAAATATCCCATTTTATAAAAATTATGGGGGTGAGTATAGAATATTTAAGGGATTTTTGGATTTTGTTTTGCAAAACTCTCAACCTTGCCATTCAAAATGTGGTCTGCAAACAGCAGCATCAATACTACCCAGAATTTGCTAGAAATGCAGAATTTTAGGGCCTCTGCAGACCCACTGAATCTGACTCTGCATTTTTACAAGATCCCTAGGTGGTATATATGAACACCAGTTTGAGAAGCACAGGCCTATCCGGCCATGTTAAAAGTTTAGATGAAAGTAAAATAAGATTAAATTTATGTAGCCATTGGTCAAAAGGAAATACACCCAAATATTTGCACCAGTGAATGGCTATAGAGGAAATTTTCGCTTGTGCTGAGGCCTAACTCCTGGTGTGTATGACTGTCAAGATGTGACTGGCAAATACAAGTAGCTTTTTCACTACATCTAGCTATCTTCCACACGCTATACAGGAACAGGAAATTGGGTTCTGTCTGAGTAATCTTTCATTATTCCATCTTTTCAGAGACCTCAAAGGGTGCAGGGATGGAGGACAGGTTTGTAAAAGCAAAAACTTAAAACAAACCTGTGGCTTCAGGCTCCCCAGTTGAAGGACACCAAACACCTCTCAGGCCCTAAAATGGCATTAGATCCCCAGTGTTTACTTTGTTAAATGACTTGCCCTTTTCCCAACTTCTTCAAACACTGACTCTTTAAATGAGCGCTTGCCAAATACTACTTGCAGGTCAGAACCCAAATTTATTTTCCAGGGAAATTGATTTTTCACAAGAGACTTTCTTTGATTTGGCTCAGCTAAAATACCTTAAAAGAGATGAATTCAGAAACGCTTTTGGTGTTGCTTTAATTGCTTGACCTCAAACACTGTGTGATGCCTGCAGGTGACTGTTGGCTTGGGAAGCAACTCATGCCTCTTCCTCTTGAGTTTTCCTGCAAGATAGACAAAGGCCTTAGAGAACTAGATCCCACCCAGCAGCAATGCATTCCAAAGTACAGAAACCCCCATGGCTGCAGCAGCTCCCCTTCTTCATTCTTGCCAATGGTAGTGCTCAAGGCTGGAAACCTTGCATGAAGCTTTGCTTCTCTCACTTCCGACCTCCATGTGTACTCAGACCACAGGATGTTATAAGTCTTGTTTCCAAATTTCTCCCAGAAATTTTTGCCTGCACCTCCTTCATTGAACATTCAGGTTCCCATTGCCCCATCTCTCACCACCCGAAGACCCCAGCCAGTCTCTTTAACATTAGCACCAACCCCCAAGCATGCATCTTTCCCAGCAATTGCTTATCTCTTAAAGCACTGCTACCAAAACACTGCTCTCCTAAGGACACTCCTGACAGCTTCTATTATTTTTTTTTTTTAAGAGAGAAGGACAGTGAGAGAGAGAGAGAGAAAGAGAGAGAGAAAGAAGAAGAGAGAATCAATTTTTATTGAGTTTTTTCACGTGGCTTTTGTTGCTCTGACACTTAGTTGTGTATGTGGGTGCTGGAGTTCGAACCCCAGTACTCACACATGCCAGGCAAGCGCCATAACCGCTGAGCCACCGCTCCAGCCCCAGCTTCTATTATTTATGAGACAAAATCTAGACTTCTCTGCCTGTTTTGTTTTTCTAAATGAACATTTTGCCTCCCTTACCCTGTTTTAGAAAGGAATACAAGTGTATTGCAAAAGGCATGGAAAATACTGAAAAGGAAAACATAAGAGGAAAACATTATCCATTCATAATTCCTATACCAAAAGAGTTTCCTATGTATTGCTCTACTTCCATTGTGCCTGACTTTTAAGCCCCTCCAAAATCCTCCTTTTGATTCATCTCACCTGCTTGCCTGTGTGTGCCAGTGTTGGCCAGGTTCCTGCAGGGCATGCACCTCCTCCAACCCTCCCCAAACACAGTCACACTGCCTCCCCCCCCCCCCCATTACGCTTCTCCATGCAGTCAGTGCTCTGGGCTCCTCTTTGCCTCCAAGTGCATGTATAATACTCTCCCTCCAAGACCAACTTTGTTGTGACGCAGCTTTGCTCAGGCAGACTCCTCACCTTTCTGTGCTGCTGTTTTCTCAGAGGGCCTCTCTTCTGTGGCTTTCTCACTTGTTGGAGCATCTCCTTTTTGAAGTCAGATGCCCTTTCTCACAGTCAACCCATGTGTTTGCTCCTGCGATTCTTTTACAGCCTCATAATATGTCATCATAGAGCCAAGGTAACATTTATGGATCCATCAGTGGATTGACCGTCTGGGTTTTGAAAGGTCTAGACTACATTCTTTCTGGTGCGATTCATACCTTTTCCAGTAGAGATGTCTGCAATAGATGCTTTGGTGCACTGCTTTGGGAACTACTCCAACACATGCATTAGACTAGACTTATATGTGTGGCCTTCTAGGTCAGGGAGAGGTTCTGATGGGCCTTAAAGAACATTGGCCCTGGATTCCACTCCAGGGCCCCTAGTGTGGGACATTTAGTCCCAGCACAAAAAAGAAAGATTCTTCAGGCGGTGCTCTTAACATCACATCCTGGATTCTGGATATTCCATTAAGACAGGTAAAAGAAAGTTTCTGCTGCATCAGTTGCAGTGTTGTACCAAAATCAGAGAGCAGACAGGGGAAGGCAGGCTGAAGTAGCTGTGACTGCTGGCTCTATAGCAGCCATTCTGATAGCTGAGTCCAAATTTCTAAGAATTTGCTATAATCATGGCACCACCCCACCCCATCTTAAAACACCCCAGACATTCAAGTCCAGGCTGTCAAAGGCAATTTGTGCAGGCTGGATTGCTGTGAGATGAAGGCCACAGCATTGTGCCTGCATGTTTTAACAGTTTGGAACATGATCACTGTCCAGATCAGCCCTAGGTACCTGATATGAAAGGATAACATTAAATCCCGTAGAGTGCCCCATGGTATCTGCCTAAGATGGCTTCAGACCCTTCTCTTCCTCTCACCCAGCTGTTGGGCTCTGGCCCAGCCAGGAAGACAGGGCAGGTCTTGTAGCATAGGCTAGCTGTAACACCCCACACCGTGGTCTTTTCCTGAATTTTCTTCCTCAACTTCCATCCAGGGGGCTTGTGATATATCACTGGTGGATGAATGGGGTGAATGCTGAAGTTCCACGTGAACCACACAGTGCCCTGTAATGAAGAACACGAGCGTTTTTAGAGTGATCAGAGGAGACTGGATTGGAGCTTCTCAGAAGCAAGGATTAGCCTCCAAGCTTCCTCTGAACCAGTCTTTTTAGGAAAGATGGTTATGTTTGAGTATGATACAGGAAAGTAATCAGAAGAGGGCTGGTCTAAATACTTTCCTGTATTAAGTCATTCCATCCTTGAAATAATCCTACCGGTTAGGTGTTGTTATCTTTTCTGTTTAACTGATGAAGAAAGCAAGGAAGGAAGAGGGGAAGATACTTGCTACAGTAGTGACCAAGCTAGTAAACACAAAAGTCAGCATTGGAAGGCAGGAAGCCCAGCCCCCAGTGCCCATCCTATCCAAACCGTGGTGTGTACTATACCCCCTTCTCAGGTAGTAGAGTGCATATTTTTTGCCCTGGTGCTGGGGTTTGAATCCAGAGGTGATCTACCAATGAGCTGTACTCTGGTCCTTTTTATTTTTAAATTATTATTATTATTATTATTATTTGTATTGGGGATTTAACGCAGGGGTGCTTGACCACTGATTCACATCTCTAGTCCTTTTAATTTTTATTCTGATACAAGATCTCACTAAGTTGCTTAGGGCCTCTTTAAGTTGCTGAGGCTGGCCTTGAACTTCTGATTCTCCAGTCTCAGCCTTCCAAGTTGCTGGGTTTACAATCATGCACCACCATACCTGGCTTTTATTTTTAATTTTGAGAAGGTGGTCTAAGTTCCCCACACTAACTTTGAACTTGGGATCCTCCTGCCTCAGCCTCTTAAGTTGCTGGGATTATAGGCGTGACCAGCTATTTGCATGCTTTTTAGAAACCCTCAAACTTCCTCCCTTGCAAACCCTCTCAGATTCACAGCAGCCACTCTGATGAATGAGGCAGCTTTGGTGAGGAAAGCCACCGCCACTTGTTCCTTTTTCCAGAGGCTGGGGGGAACTAAGCGGCTGGAGCCACTGTTCAGCTTTACGTATGAATGGATCAGCTAGCATTGTTTGGCAATCCTCAACAATCTTCCTGTCTCCCAGCCTATAAGAAAAATGCTCCCGAAGCCGATGTCATTCCTCCACGAGCTACCCATTTAACGCATGAGTTCTTTTGGGGGAAACTGCAACAGGTGAAACCCATGGTGGTTTATCTATGCTTTGACATTACCCCCGGATAACAAAGTTTATATACATTGATTGCTACTGTTTTGATAATGTTTCCCCCTCAACTGTATCCTGTATCTCTATATACTTCTAATAAAAAAAAGAATGCTCTGTGCATAGGGCTCTGCGAATCTTAAGTGAAGGAGATGTTTTCTGGGCCTGGAAGAGGGGATTTTTATCAACCAAATACTACTGCTGCTTCTGTAGTAACCTTCTGCTCCCTTTGAATCATCCTGTTCCATTTTCCTCTGGTGAAATCTCTAGAATTTTAACTAAAAATAAAAATGCTGCCACCTAACATGGGCAAAAGGGGGATTGGATTGCTTTGTTGAATTTGTGGCAAGCACCTCCTTACCTTTCCTTCAGGGTCTGGGCAGATACCCAGGAGAGCCAGAAGCACTGACTTCCTGCTCCCTATGGCTTGGGACACCCAGAGGGAACATTCCCCAGCCCCATCCATTTACCATCAGGTATCCTCCAGTCCCAGGTGTTAATTTATGGCCTCTGCTGCTGTGGGATTCTTAGGCGTACTGAAGCAGGAGCCAGCAGCTTCCGCCATTCATCTTGGATTGTCTAGACCCCTCTTTAGCCTTCTGCACTTCAAGCAATGACCTCTGTCTGACTCCTTGGTTGGCAAGACGGCGCGTTTTCTTTCCTAATGTGTTTCACATTGGGGATAGACTCATGTGTACTTAGCAGTCACTGTTTCTTAAAGCACCATAAAAGCATGAAAATAAGTGAAAGGCATGGGGGAGGGTGCTTGGCACAACCCCACTTGTGACGACACTCTGTCAAAGCGCATTAAAAAAACTCTTTATTACCTCATTTAATTCCTGATCAAATGTCAATCATCTGCCTGAGAATTATTCAAATTGATGGCCTGGTCATTTTAATTAGCATTTAAAACATTGAAACGAGGAAGATTTAAAATGACTCTCCCGGGTCTGTAGAAAAACAAATTGCCCACATTAGTTAGCACATTTCTGAAGTAATAGTCAAACTGGAGGTTGAGTTAGTTATTTTATTCCATCATAAAAAAACAACAACAACATTGCAGAGAGTGTTCAGATAACCAGCACGCTCTCAAATTGGGCCTTGACTGGTTCTACCAGCACTTGACAGCTCACCCTGAGAGCAGAGCGGCAGTGGGCTGCATGCTGGCTTCCAGACAGTGTGAGTCATGCTCTGGCTGGGGGCACTCACAGTCCACAGGGAACCAGGCACACTTACAATGAAACGAGCGCCTGACACAGGGCTGGATGCAAAAAGGAACTCCAAAGGGAAGTACCAACTGCACACCCCACAGCAGGGGTAGAGGCAGGAAGCAGGGGCTGTGGGGGAAGCAGGGAGCCAGAGGGGACCAGATTCTTCCCAGAAGAGGTGATTCATCATCATCATCGGGTAGAGAGTGACGCCAGGTCAGCAAGGTAGACTGCAACTCATCAAGCCAGAACCGGAGACAGAGTTAGCACTAGAGACAGGACTGTTGGTCTGGGTTTCTGGTTCTCGTTAGCACTTTATAATTCCCAAGACACAGGAGAGCCTGAAAGAGTTGCTTTTCTGTGCATTTGTTCTGATTGGCCGAGGAAAACGTCCTCCTGGTCTTTTCCATTTAGGATCACCCTTTTATCCCCTCCTTATGGTGCAGAAATCTACTAAGTATCTTCAGGATTTGGTCTTTCTCAAAAAGACATCCAAGTCTTCTCTGTGGCCACTTCTCAAATTCTTATAACAGCAGGCCCTGCAGAGGCCCCTAGCTCTCTGCATCATGTTTACATTTTCAGGGCTCATCTGCCACTAGCATCACCTTTTGCTCCTGCTACACAAAACGTGGTTCAGACTCTTCCTTAATTTGCTGGTTTCTTACAGTTTAAAGGAGGCAGGGAAGAACAGCAAGCGTGTGCATCTATGCGCTGTGCAAATAACAGACTTGTCTGTGTGACCAGATCCAATTAGTGCAAATTCTATCGAGCCCTTGAGACAGATGCTGCAGTCTGCCAAGTTGGGGAGGGGCCCAGAGCTTAAGGCAGGGCTTACAAAGACTTGGCTTGATGATTCAAGTACAATGCCATACGCCACTTCAAAAATGTGTTTATTTGGACACAAAGTCCACCCAAGCCCCCCAAAATAAGACCTTGGCCTGTTTTCATAGTGCTGTGATTGTCATGGCCTATTTTTTACTTTGGTTTCTATACTTACTCTGGGGACTCCAGCTGATCACTACAAACCAGTAAATTAATAAATAGAGCAACAGAAAGGAAGACTGCAGGGTCATGAGACCCAGGCTTTCGTGTCTCTTCTCTCGGCACAAATGTTTCCAGATGTGGAGTTTGGAAGAGTATCAGCTCCAGGATAATAACTAACGAAAGTCCTTTCCCCCCAGCTAGCAGCAGGTGACTACTCATCCCAGCAGAACAGCCTGCTGTGTTTTCATTTCAGAGGACTCACTTGGCTGGAAGCATTTGCCCTTGTCAAATGCCTACCTGGCATAGTGACAGAGTTGATGACAGAAAGGCACAAGAACATCAGTGCAAGATGTCTCTCTAAAATAAGTGTGGAAGAGTGTGTACTTATAATAATAGTCCTAAGCAGTGGGGCAAGACAGGCTGGGCTTTGGGTGAAAACATCCCATCACTGAGGAAATAGCACATAAGTGGTTGTTAGCTCAGAGCTCTGTCCTTAATGAAACAAGGGAGAGATGAAGGGACAGCTGTTTCTGACTTCAGGGTGCTTGTAACCCAAGATGGGTCATGCACCCATGAAGCAAACTGGGGGAGTGATCGGGACTAGATGAGAGGCATCAAGAGGATGTCCTGGCAAACTGGTCCAGTAAAGGACTCCTTATGGACAGCCAGAAACTGCTTTCTGTGAACAACAGAAGAGGTCCTAGAAAATGGTAGGTTCTGGAATGTTTCAGTTGGCCTCTCCCTATGCTTGGGGAACTTCACCCTTGAGCTTGGACCTTAGCCAATGTACAGCCAAGCTGCTTATGGACCAGGGCCTTGAGGCTAGGCCAGCAGAGCTCAGGCTCCTCATATTCTGCCTCAATCCATGCCCAGCTTTTGGGAAAGTTTCTTTATTCTGCTGATTTTCATTTGCTGGCCAACCTGCTTGCCACAGCCACAAGGAAAATCAACTCTGCATTTTTGAAACTAGAAACATAAGTTTAGCGTAAATATGGACTTCTCCCACAGATGGTTAGGGAGTATCAGTGATCAACTCAGAGTCAGGAATGTCATTCAACTGGTGTATATGGTGTAAGAAGGAATTTCACTGCTCTCTAGAACCCAAGGACTACTGACTTGTGAATTTCCAGGAAAAGCTCACAACTAGGGGTGCTATGAAAGATCATGGAAAATCTTTGCTTCATGCCTTAGAGGAATACCCAATCTCAGTTGGTTTTGACTTGTTGGTAAACAGAGCTTGTTTCCCCAAGTCACTTGCAAGAGTTAATTTTGTGGATTTCAACAGCACGCCCTAAGAGGAGAGCATGTGGCAGGTAAAGGACACTTTGGTAAGGGACACTTTAGAGCAGCGGGAAAGGTGAGTTTGTTGGTGCCTGGATCTTACCTGTCCTTACTCAAACCAGAGTCTGGATGGAGAATCCTGCTCTCTCATCCCTGCTGCTGACTCTGCTCTTCCCTGGTCTGGGATGGGAGATGCAAGCTGAAACAAGCCCTGACATTGCTGTTTACCCATCCAAGGCTCAGAGCCCCAGCCCCAGGGGCATTGTGCATGCATCCCCTTGCAGGGGAAATGTTCCCATACAATCCCGATTTTGGAACAATGAGTGAAAAGATATTTCAGAGCATTGCTTCCTGGGGATTCATATCTTAGGGGTAGCAGATGGTGTCTGGTAGCCCCTTTCTGGTTAAACGGGATTCTCTGCAGTACTTTCCAGGCCCAGGGGGTGTTTGAGAAAGTTCTTGAGAAGACTTTTTGTTTAGTAAGTTCAATGACCAATGCACATTTACCAAATGTATCCTGTAGCTATTGCATAATTAAGCAAAAATACAGGTAAGCACAAAACATATATATGATTGTTTTTCAGAAACACACCATTGATCTAGGAGGGCCAATAAAAGAGAAGAAATCAAGTTCGAGACTGGGAAACATGCATCTCCATGGCTAGGTTTACTGAAATCTTTTCAGTTCTCTGAACCCAGCATGCTTTTTCTTACCTCTAGGCCTTCGGATACACTATTCCCACCGTCTGGCTTCCACTGGCCCATTAGATTTTATTTTAAATAACTCTTTCTCTGTGCTTTCACCTGCCCCTGTTTTTCTACTGTCATATAACCAATCATGACATGTCTCTATTCTCTTCTAGACTGCAAATTTGGTGAGAGCAGGAGAAAAGCCTGTCTCACTACCCCATTTCCAGAAGTCATTCATTGCTTTATTGATTTATTTATGGAGTACCTAGCATGAACTAGCAAAATAAAAGAGAAAGGTCATTTGAACCTATATGGGTCAGGGAAGGCTTCTTGAAGGAGGTGCATTTTGAGATTTATTTATTTATTTATCTATCTATTTATTTATTAAAGATTGAGAAGCAAGTACAATGGAGGCCAGGAATGGTGGTGCACACCAGTAATCCCAGCAACTTGGGAGGTTGAGGCAGGAGGATTACAAGTTCAAAGCCAGCCTCAACAACTTAGCAAGGCCCTGAGCAACTTAGCAAGACTCTGTCTCAAAAATTAAATCTCAAAAGAACTGGATGTGGCTCAGTGGTTAAGCATCCCTGGGTTCAATCCCTGGTACAAAAAAAAAGTAGTGGGGAGGGGGAAGCATGGACCCTGGCTGCATTAGGCTCCTACCCCTATGCAATGTCTGGGCCTCCATGGGAATCAAATCTGGGAATCATTAATCAGGGGGAGGGGCACACACTTTCAAGGAGCTCCTGCCACATGCCAGAATGGCTTCCCAGATGCCAACTGTATTAATAGTCCTCACCATTCACCAAGAGCAGGCTGCAGGCCAGCCCACTTCTTGGACTGTCTCAGTTGATCTCTTCAGCATCCTTGCTGAGAAGGGATGCTTGTCTCCATTTTTACAAATGAGGAATTGAGCTTCAGAAAGGGTGGGATTTGGCCAATATCGAGTAGGAACTGAGCCAAGAGGCTTAGCTAGGCCTGTTTGGCTCAAAATCAGTGCTCTTCAAATATTTTGCTCACAAACCTCCTCAGAGAATTGACTCTTTAACACATTTTTAAAGCTGATATATAGGAGCCAGGCATGGTGGTGTATGTCTGTAATCCCAGCATCTTGGGAAGCTGAGGCAGGAGGATCACGAGTTCAAGGCCAGCCCCAGCAACTAAGGAAGGCCCTAAACAACTTAGTGAGCTCCTGTCTCAAAATAAAAATAAAAATAAAAAAAGGGCTGGGAATGTATCTCAATAGTTAAGCAACCCTGAGTTAAATCCCCAGTACCCACCCCCTGCAAAAAAAGAAAGAAAGAAAGAAAACTGATATATAAAAATATTTATCATATGTTTAAGTAACTGCAACATATGCCAGATTATATTTTGAATATGTACACACATTATATTTTTTATCAAAATATTGTAGATTAAGTAATGCAATTTCTAGAAAATCTGTGCCATATCTCAATTGTCTCCCTTGAGCTGAGGCCAAGCAAACTCAGACTGCCAGAGTGGCAAGTTACTTAACCTCTTATATGTCAGTGTTCTCTGTAAACTGGGAATAATAGTACCTACTTATAGGGCTCCCAGGAGGATTAGATGAGCTAGTTCATGTAAAGTGCTTAGAGTTGGAACAGGTCCACGCTGCTAGATAAGTGTTTGCCATTATTAGATGATCTAATTGCAAAGTCAGTCCTCAACATTGACCAAAGCAGACTTACTTTGGGTAGGAATAGTATGATTTAATTTTTAATTCAAATAAACATATTAATGCCTGCCCTCCTCACAACCATCTCTCCTACAAATTGTAATTGAAAGTCTGTGTGAATTGCCAGAGACCTTTATCCTGGATGGAACCAAGCACACACCTTCACTACTTCTTACTTTGATCTTGGGAGCCTGGGCTTTCTGGTTGCTTTTTGTCAGATATCCTGGCATGATGTCCTGGTAAATAGGGAACAGGGAAATCTTGCTTTTGTCAAGGTGAGAATGGAGGTGGGAAAGGCACACCAGCTGAGGGTAGGGGCAGCCCAGGCAGATCTGCTTTAGGAGAAGGCACATGTGGAAACGTCCTCAGTTGTCCCTGAATGGCAGCAACCACCAGTGACTGAAGAGGTAGCCTTCTCTCAGCAGGGGTCAGTGTCCCAGGACAAACCAAATGAAAAGAGGTCAAAAGTTTTTCTCATTCTTTCCTCCCCAGAGAAGTTAAATTGCAGACAGCTGCTCCAGTCTTATAGACTCTTGCTACTGAAAGAATGGTCCATGCACCACCACACAAGCATTTCCTTTAACTTCCCGAAGAGGCCCCACCCCCACTGAATCAGAATCTGCTACAAATCACTGGTTCTTAACCTTGGCTGCCTCTTAGAATCGCTAATCATGGGGCGTATACATGTGCAAGTGTATATTTACACATATTTACACATATTTATGGAGTACAATGTGATACTTCAATACAAGTATACAATGTTTAGTGTCAGATCAGGTTAACTGGTTTATCCATAACCTCAAACATATATCATTACTTTGTTTTGGGAACCCTCAAAATCCTCTCTGCTAGCTGTTTTGAAATATTCAATTAATTGCTGTCAATTGCAGTCACCCTACTGAGCTATGGAACATTAGAAGTTGTTGCTCCCATCCAGTTGCTTCCCTGCATCAGTTAGCCAACCCCTCTCCATTCCCCTCCCCACCTCCAGTTCTTCCCAGTCTCTGGTAACCTCTCTCTCTCTACTTCTGAAATCCACTTTTTAGTTTCCATATAGTATTTGTATTTCTGCAGGCATCACTGGTTTTTATGTTCCCCAAGTGATTCCAGTGTGTGGCCAAGTGTGAGAACTGTGGATACAGATTTATCTGCTGCACCCCACCCCCACATGCATCCCTGGCCTTCCCATCCTCTGCCATGCACGCCTCCCCTCTCACCTGAGCTACTGTGGTAGCATTCAGCCCTTTGCCACCCAAAGCAAGACAGCCCTGAGTTCTTTTAGAGTCTGTTCCAAATACACCCTTCCTTTCCAACCCAACTCTATGACTCGCTCTTCCCCAAGCATGCCTCAAAGTTTCCCATGTGCCCAACCTTGATCCTATGTCTTCTTGCCAAAACTCTGGTCATCTTTTAAGTCTGTTAGGGTACCTCCTCCACCTGATGCCCTCTACCTGGTTGCCGTCTCCCCCTAGCATATTATTTGACTTTTCTCATGGCCCTTCACACTTACTAGCTTGGATTCACATCTGTGCCTTCTTTCCCCAGTCTGCTCCCATCCCATTACACTGAGGGCTGTGAGGGCAGAGAAGCCCCACTTATGCTTGTTCATCCCGCAGGAACCACACTTGGCTGGGCACACAGGTGGTCCAACCACAACCACCCATCCCCACCCTGCTCCTTCCCCAGGCAGAGGGCAGGACCAACCCTGCTGGGAAGCCTGTGAGAGACAAGCAAGGCCCGACAACCCTTGCAATTCTGCAGACTATGCCACCAGCACAGGGGAGTTTTTGGCATGCCAATTTGTTTCATTAAGAGCTCTTTTACAAGTACTACTCTAAAGGGAGTTGGACAAAATCAACATTAGCAAGTCACTTTGGTCCCTGCAACATAAAACTTACCTAGAAATAAAGTTTTTCATCATTTGTAACCATATTAACACAGAACTTCAGATATAGGCCCCCTCCCTTCTAAATAACAGCCTTACCCTTTGGTGGGACAAGATGGGTTCATTACCACAGTCAGCAGAAACTGACCACCAAACTTCAAAGGAAAAATTCTCCAATCACTGCTTCCAGCCCACTCTGGCAGTCTGAGTTTGCTTGGCCTCAGCTCAAGTCCATAATAAATGTTCTTTTAATGCAGAGACTTGCATTTGGGCTCAGATTCTGCCTCTGTTTTCCTTTTACACTATGGAAATCATTTAGTAATTCGCCTGTACAAAATCCAAGCAGCGGTGCAGATACTTAGTGTCAAGAAAAAGCATATAAGGCGGTATGTGTGGGGTAGGGGGACTTCACCTCTCCCATCACTGCCATGCATGTGCCCGTCAGCAGGACTGACAGTACACCCTGCTCGCCAGGTTCTGGAACCCATGCTTTGGCTCCTTCTAGTTGCTGGTGGCATTCTTCATTTCTGTCCATACCAGGCACTCACTCAATCCTAATATGACTCTGCCAGTCCATGTTTTAGATAGAGTTCTGATGCGAATCAGTGTGGGTCACGTTCAAAGTTCAGTTCTTCTCTGGGATCAGAACGCGTACTGACAGGGTTGCAGGAGCTTTTGAAGAACCAGATAATTTTTTCAGCGTTATCTTCTTAGCACTAAACTGTAGGTCTCAAGAGAAATATTAGAAAGCGTTGCTTCCCTTATACACCTAACCTAAGTGACCAGATATTTAACAGAGAGCGAAGCAAGCTGGTCTCTCTGTGTCTTAGCTGGGTGAGTGGCTCCAGGTGAGAGCAGGACAAGTTTACATGATGCGTTAAAAAGTCCCCTTGAGTGACAGGCCTGGGGTGGGCTGTAGAAGCTGCTGGGAGGCATCCTGAAGACTTGCAGCCCCTTATGACACTTGACGGAGGAAAGACAAGTACCCAGGGTGGAAAGGAAGTCTGCTGAAGGCTGCTGCTCCCCTGGGGAGTTTGGGCCATGAATAGCTGGCCTCAGGCCAGAGCCAGGCAATCTTGTGGTCCTTCTCTAAGTTTTCCGTAAGTGCCTGTAACTCAGAGAATGCTTCCAACATGCTGTGTGACTTCTACTCTGCTTTGAGGTCTCACTCTCACACAGGGACTTCAGCCTAGGGAAGGAAAATTTGAGCTTTCTGGGCCAAACACCAAGAAACTCATGTTCACACATGCCCATACGTTCATCTCTTCAGAGGTAAAACAGCAGCGAACATCTAAATCCTGAACTGCCCCTTGTTTCAAAAAATCTTTCAGAAAACGACACATCAAAGTTACCTAAGAACTTGGAGACTTATACTTTAAGTTCAAAATTTCTGATGAGATCTGCAGTTTTGCCATTTACTGAGAAAAGCATGAATTAGGCATTCAGAATAAGAAGAGGAAATGGCTTGCCGAATATCAGCGTTAATTCCTGAGATTCTGTTCAATTACACAATACTAGACTTCCTCTTCCACAATAAACATGAGCAAGCAATTGTCTGAAATATTAGCTATGTAAAACTACAGCAAATATTAACTACTAAATCAAAAAATTGCATGTGTGTATTCTTCATGCACAAATGGGCAGATAGGCACCGCAGGCAGAAAAGATTATGTAGCTAAGTGGACCTTTCCTTCCCTACTTTTTCTTAGAGATTCTAAGAAGTCATTTTTCAAGTTTATTCTGATTTTCAAAACCACAGCCTGCTAACAATAGATAATTAGCTTTTACAACTTTGACTACAATTACCCAGAGTAAATTGCTCCCTTATTAACCTAGGGAGAATAATTCCCAAGTACAAGATCATCTTTCTTTCATTAGCTGTGATTTGTCTCAAATGCATATATTCAGTCCACAATTTTTTCACATATGCAAACACTTAGACATTGGAGGAAGTTTCCTGTTGGCTGTCAATGTGCATTTCTTCAATATTGCCCTGAAAAACATTCCAAAGATTATCAGATAACAAATAGTTCAAAGCTTAGAACAAATCCTCTTATTATATTCCACCTACCTTGAGTCTCTTATCATGAGTTATATTAAGTGTTTCTGGCTGTGTTCTCCAACACCCAGACATGCTTCTGGGAAATGTGAGTCACGGTGGCATCTCATGCATTGGGTCCCAACAGTCTCCCTGGAGTGGAGGAAACAAACGGTAGAATCTAAGTTGCCGGTGATGATGGATTAGGAACTCGACATTTATTCAAGTGAGGAAAACATCGCTTGCCAACTTTAAATAAAAGGAGTGAATTGTCTTAAATGAGTTGTGTCAACCAAGAAGTATGGGATTGTGGCAGAACCTGGCAAGAACAGAAGTGAGGGAGAAGGTGCCTCATTAATGAAATACTCTCAAGTAAAATGTGGACTTGTAAAGAGTCAGGGGAGAAAATAGATTTACCCTCTTTCCTCCTTTCATTGTTATTTCTGTGTGGAAATTTTTCGTGATGGTGAATTCGATAGACAATGAAGTCAGTTATTCCTAAAATGTCTCTTTTGAACCAAATGCTAATTAACCGTAATAGACGCTTAATGAACTTGTGTCTAGAGTCCTTATCCTTTGAACATCCCCATGTAAGAGGTTTCATTTCCTTCATTCCACTGACTGGAGTTGCTGTTTTTAAATCAAGATATCACAGTGTACAAGAAAGCTTTACAGAGGAAGGAGAAAGGAGAAAACTTCTAGGGAGTCCTCACTGATCCAACGCAGCACTGTTTCCTGGAAATATAATGAGAGTTACATATGTATTTTTAATTTTTTTCTTTTTTTTCCCAGTGCTATTGTTCAAATCCAGGCCCTGACATATGCTAGGCAAGTGCTCTTCTAAGTCATCTCAGTACAGACAAACAACATGTTAAGTGTTCAATCGCCACACAGTTCTAGTGGCTACCATACTGGGAAGCACAAAGATAGATAAGGAGTGGAGAGAAGAAGAAAAGCTATGTGGGATATAAGTTTAGGGAGAGTTTTGGCAACAGCAAGAACTTTGAAGACAGCAGCGCTAGCGCAGCAGTGAGCTATCAGGTATGGAGTGTGCACTTAGACCCTGTTCATCAGTTTCAAGAGTAAAAATAAAATATTTGAGTTATTTTGAAATCAGTTTAGGTAGATGGACTGTTTTATATCAAATGCAACCCCTTGAAACTGGACCACTTGGTCCTGGCTGCGTAAGGCTTATCTATCCAATCATGGATGGCAGAGAAGTGAATGAAAGAGTAAAAGAGGAAGATGCTGATGGTGTGGGCCTTGCTCATGTGAGAGAGATGGGCAGAGGCCAGAGCTTCATCATTATCTAGAGCTATGCAAAAAAAAGAATGCCTGTTTTGCATCTAGAATGAATTGCAACCAACCTGAGAGGGCACGAAGCCAGCACATCAATTAGAAGCAAGAGAGATTATCAATTGGAATGGTCTGTTTGCCTTAGGCAATCCTGATCTGGAAGCCTTGGAGGGGCCAGCACAGCCTGGGGCGCAGATCCTAACACAAAGTAATGTGGGGTGGTTACCTGGGTGCAGAAGCAGGGAGCACACAGGAGCACACCACCCCTTAGCTCTCAGGTGCACCACAATCAGAACCTGAACAGAAGAGAAAGACACTCGGGTCTGCGTGTGCAGCTAAGTCCAAGTGTTAGTGTTGTGTAGCCAAGAGTGCTGGACTCATCCTCTATTGTACATGAGTAGAACATCCCAAAGCAGCATGTCAGCTCCTTGCTAATGGCCTAATCTCATGAGATCCTGTGAAAGAAATACCGCACTGCCCTGTGAGAATGCATATTTACCAGGCCGTCTTCCTGGAACTGGGGCCTGGTCTCAGGGCTCCCAGGATAATCCCACTGGTATGAGTTCTATAGTTGCTCAGAACATTTGGTTGACTCTATATAAGAGAAAGAGGGCCAGAGATGCTCCCAAGGGAAGAAATGAGTACCAAAACCCACGATTCCTTGGCCAGATGGCACTGATGGCTCCAGCTGTTCCTAGGCATTGGAGGGGACTTAGAAAACATCAAGGTGGGGCTAGAGCGGTAGCTCTGCAGTTACGGCGCTTGCCTGGCATGTGTGAGCACCCAGGTTCGAACTTCAGCACCACATACACAAAGAAGTGTCAGAGCAATGAAAACCACCAGAAAAACTAAATAAAATTGATCCACCTCCCACCCAGTCTCTCACTGCCCCTCTCTCTTAAAAAAGAAAAGAAAAGAAAACATCAAGGCATTTACTCCAAATATAGGGCCCTCAGAGGCATGGGGTCCTCACCAGAAACTTCTAGGGGATATTTGGGAGGAAATTCTCCAAGAATAAGGGAAAATAAATTAATACCAAGAAAGAAGCAGAGTAGGGGAGACCAAGTGCCAGAGAGTCTTGCTGATACCAAACACTTGAAGCCAGTTTTATTCCTATCTTTTGGCAGCCAACAAATTCTCTTTCTGACCAGCTAGTTTGCATGGTTTCTCTCACACACAATTTAAACAGCCCTGGTCAACACTTAGTTGTTTAATGCAGTCAAGACCAAATTTGTGGTTTCCTTCCTCAAGGAGTCCTTCTGCTCCTCCCAGCCCCAAGCAAAAGATGGTCCTCTCTCCTACAGGTCCAGACAAGCACCAGATGGGCTGAGCAGGATGGGTTGCTATAAATGCAGGTGCATAAAAAATCATCTCCCCTGGGATCACGTGAAAATAGAAGGGAGACAGCAGGGTGGAGGAAGGTGACCAAGAGGAGGGACGAGGGAAGAAAGGGGGAGGCACTGGGAAAATGAATCAAATTACGTTGTGTGCACATATGCACATGAAATGACAAGCCCCACTAGTATGAATAGTTATAATGCACCAATAGAAAAATCATCTCCTTGGAAAGAGCATACGAGTAGATGTGAAGGTTCATCACCATATATGAAGGATGGGACCCTGGTTCTACCAAGGAGTCATCTCAAAATGTCTCCATGAACAGATTTATCCCATCCCTTCCACCCGGCTCAAAGTGTCTGAGTGACCTCCCAGTGCATTCAGAGTAAATGTGATCTGGCCCAGCTGGCTCTTTAGCCTCAAGCCATCCACTGCCCACTCTACTGTGCCCCTTCACCCACTCTACATTTCTTCCTGCTTCTTTCTCAGTCCAAATTTAATTCAACCTCAGGGCCTTTGCACAGCCATGTCTTCCAGTAGAATACTCTCTCCCCATCAACTCCTTTCATCATGCAAGTCTCACTTTAAAGAAGCCCCAGAGGTCTTCCCTGACCCCTAGCACTCTGTCATCCTGTTCTGATCCCTTTAATAGAAGCTGCTACTATTTGCTTTGTTTTGTTCCTCATTCACCATCTGTCTTCCCAATACATGTAAACTCCTTATTTGTAGGAGTTATGTCTTGGTCACTGTCATAGCCCCAGTATCTGGAAGAATGCCTGGCACATAGCAGATGTTTAATAAATATTTATCAGTTACATAAACTGAATGCACACGGGCTCTCTTTGGTGACTGATACGGCTTCTCTTCTCAGGCATACCATCTTCTCAGGTCTTTGGCGAAGTTTAGCTGACTTATTTTTCTGGCTGAGCAGATGAGCGCTGAGCGCCTGCTCTGCATAGTTTCTGTCAGAAGTGATAACCAGGTGTACTTCTCAGCCTCCTCTAAGAGTTCAGATTGAGGGAAAGACAGACACACGGGCAAATAAAGGACAATATGCAAAGTGCTGTGGTCATGCTGGGCACTCCTCAGGACACAGAGAGGTGAGCACGATCTTTTGGTGGGTACAAGAGATTCAGATGGTGAAGTCAGGGAAGGCCACGGGGAGAGATCTTTGGGATGTGTACATTTCCTTCTCTTGCAACATCTCACCGGTATGAATTTTAAAAGTGGTTCTCCCGACTCTTGTCTCTCTCTAAAGTGTGGGTAAAGAGTGATAAACATAAGCAACTTGTCTTGAAAGAAAGGGAAGCAAGAACCCAAAATGCTTGGACGAGGTTGGATGATTTATTCCGTTTATGTGTCAACAGCCAATTAGATTATTTACACCCATCAAGAGGATTTTGTTTTAACTTGAATATCTGGTTTTTGTGTTGTCTTATAATCTCTTAATTAGCTAACTGCCCCTCTTATCCTGATTGGGAACAAGGGGAGGTCAGGAGACAGAATAGAGGGTCCTCCTGTCTATGGCATGCTCAGGAGGACAGCCAGCCAGCTGTGCCCGTGAAGAACATTGCTCAGGAGCTTTTGGCAGCCTAAAGCCTTTATCCCATTGCCTCCAGGGGTTCACATCTTGGTTCAGCCCCATTAGACAGCAGGGTG